>WEIU01003274.1:608512-636588 GCA_013389925.1 Aegithalos caudatus
TTTTTTTTTTTTCCTCCTTTGCATTGCATTTTGGGAATTCCCATTGCTCTAACACAGCACTATACTTTCTCCAATAGGGAAAATCAGAAAAGAAGAATCCAAATAAATACCCAAAAATTCCAGATCCCAAATTTCCTGGGAGCTGTGCTGTAGGAACAGAGTTGGAGGTGCCAAGAAGCTCTAAAGGAAGCAGCTTGTGACCTTACAAATGCTGAAATGGGGAACCTTGTGGCAAGGAGGTGTGGAGGTGCACTATTCAGATGCTGGAAACCCCAACCTTCTGTCAGCCCTTTGGTTTGAATTTTAATTGCAAAGTGACTCCAAAAGGAACAAGTATTAATTTATATTAATTAATTATATTTTAATTTATTATAAAATTATAATTGTACTAATTAATATTGCATGCAGCCAGAAATCTGCTGTTCATTCCTCAAACACACGGCTCTGGAGGGTGCATCTCTACCAAAGGGTACAAAGCCATCAAGTTCCAGTATAAGAGGAGAGTTTTACACATTTACTAGAAGGTAGAAGTAGAGTTTGACTTTGACATTTGAAGGGGACACAAGCTGACACAGCAAAAATCTATTTTTACAGACTTCCAAGCTGACACTGAGCAAGAGGTGAGTGGAGGGAGATAGAACAAGAGCACACCTTTTCCTGCCCTGCCCTCCTTCCATCCCACAAAGAGGGATCTGAGACCTTTTCCTATTTTGTTTCTTTGCACAGGGAAAACAAAGCTCAAAAGGAAGCTGAAAGAACACTGCTGTTCTTCCCCAGCCATAGTTAACACATCCCTGCTGTACATACAGAAAACTTGTATTTATTTAGCTAAAATATCCCCATCTCAAAGATTTCTTTTCAATATAAGGACAACATAAGTAGAGAGGATTTTGTTTTAACCAAATGCTATTACTGACACTTTGTGTTAGTGAATACCACCAACGAAAATATCAGTAATTTTACCACAATGAAACAGAGGCTATGCAACAAAGCCCTCAGAAGCACTGATGCAAGATAAAAAGTTCAAATATTTAGGAAAGAAGGAAAGTTACTTAGGACAGCAAGGAGTGCTGCAGCTGTGTGAAGGTCAGTGGGCACTGCAGGAGGTATCTGAGATGGTTTTATCCAGGTCTCACAGCCACACTTCACCTTGGGCTTTAGTGGCAAGGTTTTAGAGGCAATTCAACCACATCATCTGTTTTATATTATCCCTTCATTTGATTCACATTGCTCCCACTGTTTGCAGCACTGCTTGAAGAGGGTGTGAAGGACAAAATAAATTAGTGAATCTAGAGAACACAATCCTTATTTAACCACTTGACATCTCAGAAATGTGGGAGGCTGAAAAGACAGACTGACCCAAACTAGAAAGCAACATTACCCAACTAAACTAACCTTTCCCTGCTTTGCTATAAATACTATAGCCTCTAGTATGCATTTCAAAGTATTTTCACACAAAGTTTTAAAATTATGAATCAAACAGGTTAAAAAAAATTAGACATTCAAGGAGAAGCCAAATGTTAGACAGAGAGCCCTGTAATAATCAAAATTAAAGGTATGGCATAAATCTTTGTCTTGACTTTTTATCCTAGACACATGATTCCTTGACACAATGCAGTGGCATCCTTGGCATTAGTGCCAACTGGAAGAGTCCTATACCAGCCAATATAAAGTTTTCTGCCATTTCATTATGACAGCAGACAGCCACAATCAGCATTTCCATAATTTGTGAATAACAACCAAAGATTATATTTACCTTAATATTTTTTTCCCCATGTTTGTCTACCTTCCATTTACGTCTTCCTGTGGCTTGTTGCTACACATTCCTCATGGCTATTGGAGAAAGCAAAACATTTCCTTCATAGCCCATATAAATGTAAACAAAAGCAGCAGCTGAAGGTATGGCCAGGTTTCTGCTTTGCACTCACACTCCTGTCACACAAAGGGTTGGTCACCATGGCAATGAGATGCCAGCACCCATTTCCCACAAACTTCCACGAATATTTGAGGATGGGCAGAAAAGTTCACAAATTACTTCAACATTTTGCTTCTTTTTCTTCTCATGAGCTGTTATGAACACCCATTGCTCTTTTCTTAGCCATTTGTTAATCACAATTACCTTTGGATTAATTTTAACAAAGAATTGATATTATTATTTTTATTATCATCATTAAGGCACTTGAATTAGAGCCACAACATGATGTTCAGAAGTAAGGGACAAGGTCACATTGCACAAGACTCAGAAAATAAAATACAGATCAGAAAAATGGTTATGGCCTCAGTAATTTGGCAAGTATCAGAAATTAATCATCAAAAATGCTACTGGAGAACACCACACATTGAAATTTAATGATTTAGTGCCATTGTGATTTAGTGCTATTGGAACTGAATGTCACAATTCAGTTCTGTCTTCAGAAGAAATGGGGGCATATTCTGTGTGCAGACCTGGTGGTAACTATTCTGTAATTTTTGTTTGAAACTCCCATTCAACAAAAGGAGAAACAAAATTCTAGAATTACTAACAAAAGCCAGTACAATACATAAATATATATACATATATATATATATATAAAAGCATCACTAACCCCCCCCTTTTTTAATAAACTCATAACTGGCACCACAATAAAACATGAGTTATGATGTCATCATAACTCAGCAAAAAACTACAAAAGCACAGCTTTGGTAAAAGTATTTTCATTGCGACACTGCTAATGTTTTCTTTATTTAAGAAAAGATCTAAGAACTTTTTTAATTTGCACACATTGCAAGTATTAAGAGATACAAACTTTCTAATAAAAGTTTTTCCTTTTCTCACTAAACACACGGCTTCTGCCTCTCCCACACCCCCAAACTTAAGGCAAATAACATTACCATACTTTCAATATTTGCTGTTAAATTAAATGGAAATAAAACCCAGAGTGTCTGAACTAGTTCCAAAAGATGATATTGTAACCTTTACAAAAGAACTACAAAAGCAAAGAAAGGAAATGTTTCAGCCATCTTGTGCCTCAGCATTATTGAATGCATAATCAATTTCCAGGTCTTTCTGACAGAAAAATCCAAGAGGTAAAATTCAATCTCATTCTGCCTTTTAGCCTAAATCCTAGCATTTATTGCATCTAAGTACAGAAGACATCTTCCAGCCAAAATTCTATCCCCAACAAGCCAGCTCACTGCCTGAGAGCCAACACAGATATTTTTATAAAATCTTTAAACCTCACCACAACCAAAAGTTATTCCTCAGCACTAAAGCCAACAGAAGACCAAATTTCCCACTCCTCCATGGGCTGCCCAACCTTGCTCACTCCCACTTGGATGGTTCTGCAGCATTTGGAAGAAGAGGATCCTTTCCCCCCTGCTCCAAGGGTGTCCAATGGGTAGAAGTGGCACCAAGTCAGATATGTCACTGCATCAAGAAATTCAATGTCTAAAGAAATTCAGTGTCTAAATTCTAACTTCAAAGTGACCCAGACATACATTTAGAGCCTCTGTAGGTGGCACATGTGTACATACACATATCCCAGAGTTTAAACAACTCCTCAGTTTCTCACTGTGCAGAGTTTCTAAATGGCCACGCACACAGCAAACGTACCAGCAGTGTTTCACCTGAGATGGTTCCAGGATATAAAGAAGCCAAGGACTGGAGGGAGGGGTGATATTTCCAACTGCTATTTCTGGAAAGAAACAGATCATCTTTTGGACACTGGAGCTTTCTTTGATCCGAGCAGGAAACGAAAACCTTTAAAGCTAAAACAGATGGAGAACAATTGCTCAGAGTTTAAGGCTGATTATACTAATCAATAACAGTCTAAAAAGAGAAATCTCCTTCCTACATATATTGCTGTATTGGCAGGGCAGCTAGGGGCAATGTCCCAAGTTGCTCCCAGCTGCAACTGTGCCCAGTCCCACAAGGACACCATGAGGGCAAGAGCATTCCAGCTACAGCCTTTTCCACAAACAGCGCTGAAAAACAGCACAGGCACTGCTCTAGACCATGTTTCTCTAATTAATCTTCATTTCAGCTCTAATTCTGTTTTGTGCCATGATCTGCATTAACGTGCAGGGATTCAGGTCCAGAAAATGTCAATTGCAAAAGCAATATTTGTTTTACAGGAAAACAAGCACATAAATTCTTTAAATAATAACATGATTGTTTTTAGGTCAAGTTTTATTGCAGTGGAAACTTTATCAGAAGTTTTGTAACTGCTTGTCTGTTGCCTGCGTTACCTCTTGACAAGATAATTGTTGGCAAGACACGAGCAAGCAGAAAACAAGGCATCAGACAGACAACACATCCCTCACCAAATTAAATCAATGTCTCTTTTCAGCTTAGTTTGTCTAGGGAAAAAACAACAACAGAAAATTAAGGAGGATATTGCTCATTTTGGCCAGAATGTTTGGATACATTCTTAATTATTTTGAGGTGTGTGTGCACATACTCCATCTCCTCAGTATCAACCCCTCACAAGCATTTTTATACTTTTGCTTTACTATGGCCCAGATATTAGTAATAATAATAAATGTTGATACAATTCAGATCCATTCCGAACTGGCTACGAAATAATTTGAACAAATGCAAAGTCATTAAGAAACACAATCTGTTCCTTTTCCAAGAGAGTGAAAATTTATTTTCTCAGCCCTTCATTAATATAATCTATTTTTTGCTTTCCTGAAAATTGAAGCTTCAGCTCTGGGTTATTTATTAACAGTAGCAACAAATTTTAAAAGGGTTGTTTTCCCTATTGTAAATCAGACTCTGGACAATTCAAAACACCTTTTGCTATAAAATTTCTATTTTTTAAAAAAAAGACTTGACCCAAACCTCAAGGGCTTTTTTTTTTTTTTTCATATTTCATAGACCATAATTAAGTAATTGCAAATTCAATCTCCTTAAGTTTTTTTTTTAAATTTGGAGATTGGTTTTTGTTAATTCCAAATTCTGCATTTGGATGCTTAAATTAACATATAATATAACTTTTGTGGAGAAAAACATCACTCTATGAAACTTAAATACAGCAGCCTGATGCTCTCCAATGCTTGACAGAGGTACATATCAAAGGATCTCATTCCATCTAAAGGAAAAAGCCAGTTCCCACAGATTGTAATCAATATTTGGATGTTCTTGCAATCCACGTATTTACCAAATTAAATACGTAGTTAGGGATGGATGGCAGTGTAGCTACCCTTACTTGCCTGCCAACTTCAGCCACTTTAAAGAGCATTCAGTGATCAAGACAGACTTTGGATCTCAGATGAAAAAGTAATTCCAAAAGGAGACAGAGCTGGGGGTGATGCCCACCTGTTTTCTCCCCTCCTCAACCCTCTTTGAAGCTCATAGAAAAACTAGGTTTCCTTCATCACTTTAAAGACTGTAGTTTGTGGGGGTTATATGACATTTAGAGGAAATGTGTCACTTTCTGTCCAATAACTAAAATGTTTATCTTTGCAGGAGAGTTTTGATCAGTACTTGTAACAAAACATTTAAACAAGGTGAATGATTCCAAATTGCTGTCTTATGTTCAGTTTGTGTATTTCCAATGGCTCTGGAATGGGATGTGAATATCTAGGCTAACCTGAATCTTTAATCAAGTTACTTACTTCAACTAAGGCTTAAGTACTCAGCAATTTGAGAGTATGACTGATCATGGGAATAACATGGAATTGTTTGGGCAGCTTGACTGGAGGAGTTTTCCTGGTCCTTTATAAGACTGATGATTTTGGGAACGGGAAATACAAAAAACTGCAAGGCCACCGAAGCAGCAAGATTCATTTGTCCTTCTACAAAATGTATTCAGCCTCTTATTTTCCAGCTTTCAGAATAAAGCTGAATTGAAGTTTACAGGAACAACAGTATAAGGAGTAGTACAGCTACTTTTTTGATACTTTCAATCTAAAGAGTCGTGGATTTTCTTGGACTTCATCTACTCATCTCTGCTTTGTAGCATTTACACCAGATCCTTCTGTATACAGAACGTTTGAAGATGAATTTTTAAGCAGCAATACTAAAAAAAAAATATAAAAAAGGAAAGAAAAGCTACCTGAAAGTCCACTCCCTGAGCATAATTCTGAGAAAGCATTTCCTGCATAGGACTCCAGCTGTGAAATCTTCCAGCAGGTCATGCTAATTTGGATTCATCACAGCAGATCTCAAAGTCATACTCTGAAGAGCAAGGAATTAAAACAGGTCAGCAGCACTGTGGGAGAGGTACACAAGAGCAGCCTCCAGCCTGCAGTGGCTCAGCATCCCAAGGAAAGCCCTGCATCCATGCCTGTGAGCTCAGAGCCACAGGCAGGGAATGAAGAGCGCGGCTCACCGTGGGAACTGTGCAGAGTGTCCGGGGTGCTGCTCTGGAGCTGCACCTGCCTGCCACTCACACTCCTCCCCAGCTGCCAGCAGGTCTGCAAATAAAGAGCCTTCACCAGCAGGAAACTTGGAAAAGCATTCTCAACATGACACGCTGCCCAGCGTCCCCACAGTTCACCAGCTAGAGAGCCTGAACCCACTCCCCCCTTCCTGCTTCTCTCTCCAAAGGAAAGTCTCAAAATCTTCCTCTGAATGTGCCCATCATTCCCCTTTCAGCTAAAGCCATCACTGGAAAATAATCACATCCTGAATATAGACACCATTTGGACCTACAGATTTGTTCCAGCTTAAATCTAATTTCTGCGTCTAAATATATATATATTTTTATGGGCACCAAGGCAGGAACCAGCACCCTCTTCTCCCTACAACTCACAAAACCCTTCTTATTAATTCTTTAAGACCAAAAATTAAATCACTATATGAACATTTCCTTTACGTTTTCTCTTTTGCACATCTTGGGCTTTTTAGACTCTTGTCCTGCAAATTTGTCTTGGCTCTTGTTTCTTTATACATTCATTACAAGTTCTTTATCACAGGTATATGGAAAAAATATCATCATTAATTTATCCTAAACTTTTTTGGCCTGAATGTCTTCAAAGAACTTTCAATGCACAGTGCATTTAATTCCATCACAGCAAACAAGGAGGGATTGCCTAAAAACAATAAAAAATGAAAGCTGTTTCAGGACACTCCAGTGAATTCTGAGCTGAGCTCATTTTTAGCAGAAACATTGATCCCTATCGATTTATCACATTCTGTCCTTGTGGCTATTACTATTCTTATGACTTCAGCACATCCATTTTGCTTTGTTTCCAGCATCTACAGCAGCCAATTCTTCACATCATTTGGCAGCTTATATATTACAGTCAGACTAAATTTACATGTGTAAGATATATTTAAAATGCTTTTCTTCAGCACTGAGTTGTACATTCACAGGTATGATTTCATATGCAATCCCACGTGTTCAGATTTTGGGTGGGGGTTTTAATACCTTTTACACATCATGTCACAAGTATTCTTATTGATATAATTAGAATATAATTTTGTTTATTTCTATTTATTTAATATCAATTTACATTTATTGCTATTATTAGTGCATGATTAGCATGACTCACAATGGGTTTCATAAATAACTTCTTTTTACATATATATAAATACTGGATTTCATGGATTTTCTGCAGGATCCTTAAGACAATTTTTCCTGGGTTCCAAACCATATTTGTTCTGCTGCTAAATATTTTTTACACATAAAACCAGTGTCTGACATCACTGTGAATTCAGAGAAAAACAGACATAATATTAATCTTAATGTTTGCTGGTTTAGGGCCTTGGAGTTCAGGTTAACTTTTATACTGGGCAGTGTCAGAGCTCTGAACAGAACTGTTTATATGCTTGAAACACGTAAGAGGATACAAACATACTTGTGACTTAACAGGTCATTTTCTGAATGCCTTTTGTAAATAGCTCATATTTTTCAACTAAATATTTCTCTACCTCTTTTCAGCATCTGTTAATGCAATCTTACTTTTATTTTCTTTCTAAGAAAGAGGCTGAGCAGGAGCATCACTGCATGCACTGACCCAGGCTGCCCCAGCACAAGGTCACCAAACTGTTCAACACAGCCCACGTGAGGTGCATCTTTCACATCAAACATATTTGATGTGAAAGTTTGATGTCACTCTCAGACATTTTTTTATGTGTTGGTCTGGGCAGCTTCAGCACCACTTCAGCAGATGTCTCTGTAGTATAGATTCCTTCTCTTTTTTGAATCTAATTCTTTAATATGGAGAGCACAAAAGTGGCTGCAGAGCACGGAGAGCATCTCACAGGTGTGATTTGGATTTATCTATACTAATGACTTTGAGCCTGCGAGATATTTTCAAGCTGAGGATGAATAAAGGTTCTATTTTACAACAGAAACATTCCCTGGAACCAAATCCATTAAGCCTGCAAGAGTCATCCCTAGAATGAGGTATAAGAGAGAGGAAATCGAGACAAAAGCATTCTGGTGTTTGGCTAGTTCCATTTGATTTTCATTTGCATTAGAATAGAATTTAGTCTGTTGACAGACCAGACCAGACCCTCAAAATGTAATATGTCAGATGCAAAATTAATTTGGCAGTTTTACAACGAAGCTCAGAGTGCCCCAAGTAGTTCCTTAACATAGTTCCCTCACTGTTTAAAGAATAAATATGGATTCTATTTAGACAACTTCAAGTCAGGCCCAAATTAAAGAGCTGAGTAAGGATTGCCTGGGGGATGCTGCTCCTGCTTTACTGCAGGCAGAGTAATTCTGGGGCAAATTCACAGCAGCTGAGTATTGGTTCTGTGCATTTCCAACCACAACATCCACCTACCCTTCCCTACCCAGATATTGTGACGGATTCATAAAGTACACCCAAAAGAGGGGAGATCCAAAAGTGACCTTTCAGACAGATGTACACTACTATTTTTACTCTCAAGCAGAATTTGCTTCCTTTTCCCCCTCACAACTGGTGTAGTACATAACACCTTCTTTCCAGTAAGGTATTTGCAGCTGATCACAAATGGAAGCAACAGACTGGAGCAAAAAGTCAAATGCAACCACAGACCCACACAAAAGAAAATAAGGGTTGGAATATCATTACTAGACTCTTATTTGTGCCTTAAAAATGGAAACAACCCCTTATTTTAAATACACCAACAGGAAGAATAGGAATACTTACAAGGATTCCCTAATACAAAGTTTCAGCATTGGAGAAGCCTAGCTCTTTTGAGAGCCTGCTGTCCAAGATATATTTTGGGGAACTGAGAAGGATATGTGGGAACCTGCACTAATGTCACAAGCAGTGACATACTGATATTGCCCAAAATCCCTGTTGCTGCATACAGCAGCAATACCAGCCTGTCCTCAGAGAGAAATGCAAACAGGTTCTGCTAAAGCACCTGAATTATCTCCAGGGAACACAAATCTTAGCCTGATTTTTTTTAGCCTGTAGTAGAAATGTTTTCCCTTAAATAAAACAAACATAACGTTCTGTGAGATAGTGCTTCCAAGGCATTAATTATTTTTATGTCCCAGTAGGCTACCTGGTACCAGAGGAAGAGAGACATTAACTGCCTTCTGGAAGACAAATGGGAGCAACATTTGCATGCATATTTTTCAAGTAAGTTAATGTATACATTCAATAAAATCTCAACCTTATTGCTGAGATGATGTGTAATAAACTAGGAAAGTATCCATTCATGGAATAACAAGGTTTTGTAAGTGTTTGATTTAGGATGCACACTCCAAACTGTTAACTTCCCAAGGCAGGTATTGTGAGAAAAACAAAACAAATTATTACACATCACAGAGCTCAGTCATCATGCTTGTATTTGAAGGGCAAAGCTGCCCTAGATGTAAATTCACATAGGATGTGCAGCTGCACTACCTTGGTATCAAAGCAAACAGGGGAACTGCCAAGTCATATGGGGACAACAATAAACAATATTTCTCTTTTTACACTGCTACTGTCAGTGTAAGTGGAACATTGCTCACCTGCCTACTGAGGCCACACCAGGGTTTGGAAATCTGAGAGTCTGAAGAAGAGCATCAGTGGAAGCACAAGCTGCTCCTGCAGTCTTGACACCCACCTGGGACTCAGCACAGCTTTGTATTGATCCTTGCTCCTGGAATAAAGCATCCCAAGACAGCCCATATCCACCTGCATTTATGGATGGATATAAACTATTGCTTAGTGGCAACCGTGAAGAAAATTATTTTTTCATTCTTGCCTTGGGAGGACTCCTAGAGACATTTTATTTTCACATAAATTGTCATATTCCTGAATTAGTCATCTCTAAAGTTTGGATTTGCTAATTAACAATACAACATAGCATCAAGCTCTGCTAGCATTTTGAAAGAGCTTTTGGTATTCCTTTCAATAGCAACTGATTTCTTTAATCAAGGTCTTTAGCACAGAAATCTCAGATTTTTTTTTCTGAAGGTATCATATAAACAAACCCAGATCTACCTTTAAACTACATTGTTTAGTGCTATTAAACTGCACAACAAACAATATATGTATACATCCCATAAACTTCCAGTTCAGTTTCTTAAAGTCCATTGCAGTACAGAAATCAGCTGCAAAGATGGACCACAGCATATCCTGAGTAACTGACTCCTGTGTTAGAAGTTGCAGCAGACAAGACATTGTTACAGCATGCCCCTTGTGAGAGGGTAGAAATGAGCCCAGACACAGACTCCTTGTTTCTCACAGCAGGAAAAGGGCCCTGCTTTATTCCTCTTTACACCTCAGCCATCCTGACCCCAACCATTCCCTGACTCTGCCTGCAGCAGCTCCTGCTGTAGGTTTCCCTGGCAGCCTCTGACTGCTGGGGATTTCCTGCTGAGCTCTGCCTGCAGGGATCAGTTTGCAGCCTCTGACTGCAGCTTTTACCCAGCCAGGCTGTGACTGCAGGTTCCAACCACAGCTCTGACTGCACACACACACTGACCTCACTGCAGGGACTCTCTCTGCACAGGATCCTGCTTCTTCTTCTTCATGATTCTCTCCTTCCCTCTTCCTTCATAATCTTCCCTCCCCAGCTCACCACTCCCTTTTATCCCATTTACCTTTATTGGCTACAGCTGTGACTCATTAGGGTGATGCTGTATTGGTAATTAACACAGCTGTCACTAATCAGGGGCCAGGTCACCTGTATTCCCTTCTACAAAACACAAACTAGAAAATCATAGAATCATTGGAAGAGTCCTCTGAGATCCCCAAGTCCCATCATCAACCCAGCATCACGACTATGTTCATCATTAACCATGTCCTCAAGTTTAGAACCATGAAAATTTAAAATGTTAATTAAAAAAATTCACTGCTATCAATCATAAAATCACAGAACGGTTTGGGTTGGAAGGGACCTTAAAGCCCATCTTGTTCCATCCCCTGCCTTGGGCAGGGACACCTTCCACTATCCCAAGGCTGCTCCAAGCCCTGTCCAACCTGACCTTGGACACTTCCAGATGTGAGGCAGCCACAGCTCCTCTGGGCACCCTGGGATAGTGGAAGGGCTGTGCCACTTTAAGAGTAAAGAATTTTTTCCATGTATCCAATCTAAACCTACGTTCTCTCAGCTTGAAGCCATCCCCCCTTGTCCTGTCACTACATGCCCACACAAACAATCCCTCTCCAGGTTTGTTATAGGCTCCCTCCAGGTCCTGGAAGGCCACAGTTTAAGCTCAGTTTTGAGCAAAGAGAAATATTTACCACTGGCTCCATCATTTGAGTAGAAACACAGTGTTAAAGTATAAAAATAAAACAAGGTTGTTCAATTTCAAGGACAACTTATTGCTTATTTTCAGCTAATTTTTATTCATGCACGTGATGGCTAAGGGAAGAACTTAACAGATGTTCCTCTGTGCAAATTTGTGTATTTTGCTCCTGATTTTACAGACTGGTTGTTTCAGGGGAAAGAAGAGGAGCAGCCATGCAGACAGAGTGCCTTCCATGCCAGGGAGGGGGAGCAGCAAGACCTCTGGGACCCTTCCCATCTATTAACATCTATTTTATTCTGCATACTCTTAGTCCAGGGTGTTAACAAGCATCAGTACTGGCAAGGGAAGCTTAGCATACAGCCTCTGAGGGGTCAGGAAACACAGATGAGCAGCAGCAGCATCAAAAAGTAAAATGAAGAGGAAATTGTCCTAGATCTGAGGGGGATCATTAAGTGAATTATTTTTCTAACTGTGAAGTCATGAAGAGAAGGGAAAAGGAGAATGAAGGGGGGAGGGAAAGATTCTTCCTAAATGTGTCTTTAGAAGAAAAGAAACCTTTAAGGTCTTTTCCCAAACTTTTAAGTGTAAAATCAAAAATCTTTCCAATTTGAAAATCATTTGGAATAGCATATGCATTTAAGATAATATTGTACCTCCTGGGAACAATGGGAAAGAGCAATAAAAATGATGAATAGGCTTCATTCATAAAGATTTCTTAACAGACAAGCTGCAGGAAAATAAAAATAAAAAGAAAAAGAGGAAAAGAGGAAAAAGTGTAAAGAGGAAACTTGGGCTATTTGTAACATAGTGTATTGAAATTTCCTTGTAAAGTGCCTGATGAATAACACATGCACTGACCTTGCATTACAGTGATCATAAGAGGAGAACACCACCATAAATATGTTTTGGTCACATCAGCACCTTTGGATTGCCTTGCTCTGCCTACTTTTAAATGTATTAAAAAATGCAGGCTGTAGATTCTGAGGGCAGCAGTGATGTAGTGGTTTGCATGGGGGGGGCATAAAAGGGCACCAAATCACAGCAAACCTTTTCTAGAAAAGAAACTCTTTTCCTCAAACCTTTTCCATGAAAGAAACCATTTCAATTCTAAGATACTCATTATCAACACAGAAGAGACCATGAGAAGAACCACCTCTTGTGAGCTTCCCTTTCCTTCCCCCACTGGACAGCAATGCAGATTTACTTACTCATATCATTAAATCTGGCCAGAGCAACTTTCAAAACTTGAAATACTCGGCATTTCCTAGTGGCAGTCTGTATTGGCATCTGGAATCCTCCAACGAATACTAAGCAACTAAGGATCAATAAGTGGAGTTTGAGATTCAAATATCTGACTACACATTTCTCTGTGGAACCACAAGGTGGTCAATAAAAGTTGTTTGCATTTTCAGTGACTACCGTGACGTGGCAACACACTGGAGCTGGTTTTCCTGAAGCTTGGTTACGGGAAGAAAGAACAGTAAAAACAAAATGAGGCTCCCAAATTCCTGTGTGGGAATACTTTAAAGAGAATTTCAGGAATATTGCTATTGGCCCTCATTTCTTGGTCTTTACACCTAAGATCAAGAAGTCTACAAAAAAAATTTACTGTAAACAGTGAGTAACCACAGGTAATGGAAATCGACCACATTAATTGGGAAAACACAAATATTGCATCAAATTAAAAATGAAAATAAAAAAAACCTGTTATTTCACATGAGTCAGTGCTGACTCTCGTTTCACATCTGTGCACATGTGGTAATCAAATAAGTGCTCTTGATTCCTATCTGGTAACATGTCAATTTAGGATTTCAGGTAATGTACTTTGATTATTTTTATAATATTTTAAAGAGCAGAAGACAGAAATCAGAAATGTATGCAAATTACTATACCTGATTATGCCTGTCATATTTTAGGCATGGCAAGTACAAGCAAATTAGAATGATGTTTTAACAGGAGTTGGTGGAAAATCACTCATTATTTTTCAGAGATCTTTCATCACTAAGTTTCATAAAATTTCAATTGAACAGAAGTCAAAGAATAAAGCATTACTATTTTTCCACATTAAATCAAAGTTTTTCTTTACTTCAAAATTTTCCAAGAAAATGCTTTGATTTTGGAAAATGTCTTTTCAACAGGATCTTGGGGGGGTAGATGAAAAAACTATGTATTTTCCAACTTATTTTAGGTACCTTCATACATCTAAGAATAATGCTTGGATAAGACTTTTTAAATTAAAAATAGAAAAAGAAAAATATTTCTATTGAAGAATGACAGAAAGCAATTGCTCAATATTTCCTGTCAACCTGCTTCAGAGGTTTTTGGGACCTGGAAAAGATGCCAAGTCAGACAGTGTATGCCTCTCTAACATAAGGCTTTTGCAAGTGGCTTTCATTTCCAAGGCTGTTGTAACACATCTCAGCTATTTGGGAATCCAATCTGTTTAAACCAAAGCAAATGCTATGAATTATATCTATAAAAATATATATACACACACGTATATGCACCCACCCACCCCTTCCGAGCTGCATGTTCAGGATACCTTTAAAAAAAAAAAAAATACTGACAGCAGCCACCAAGTTGAGCATGTGGCTTCGTACAGCCTGTGGCACTCCTCCCAGTCCTGTTCTCCTGGGGCTCTGGTGAAGCACAGTGTAAGTGCACATGCAGGTTTTCTTCTAAGAACAAGACAAGAATCCTTCTTCTGTCAAGGAACTGGATGTGACGTAGCCAGAGATGCCCCTCCAGCCTGAACCTTAGGGCACATCTTACCCAGGTTCTCTGAGCTCCTCTCCCCCTGACTTCTCATACTTTGCTCTTTTCAGGAGCTAAGTGAACTCCTCCTATCTGGCCCTGCCTTGGTAAGCGTTTCCTCCTCTGCAAGAGACCTACATGTGGTAAATAATCTCTTAATTTCAGGATCAGGTTCCAGAACTACTTGGAAAACAAACTGTCTCATACCCTTCAAATGCAGTTAACAGATTACACAGCATCTTTTAATTTTGGTTTAGAAAACCAGCAACAGATGGAGATCTGTGATTTGAAGTCACTAGAAATGGCTGAGCTTTGAAGATAAAGACAAAGCAATAGGAAATGCTTGGTAAAAGAGACAGACAATTTACAAGAGCCTGTAGAAAAACAGAGCAGCGAGATGAACACAACTGCATCAACATCAATGACACAATTACCTGAAAAAGCAGAAAAAGTCATTTCACTACAGGTATTAAAATAGGCAGCGTATTCAAAAGTCCTGAGCACACAGAAACGGTTGTTGCTCCAGTGGCTTTGATTTACACCACCATCAGCAAGAACTCAGAGGCAGCTGCACCCCCATTGATCTCCCTCTCTTGTACAGCACCCAGCCATGGTGCAGAGCAAAGCCCATACCTTGAAACAGCTTATTTTTATGGAACAGCTCATTGATAGGGTAAATCAGCACATGGCTCTAAAGTCTCCCCACAGAGACAACCAATACATTAGGAGAACTCATTCAACTATAAAAGTACTGAACACTAAAAAACAGCATCCCTGAAGATCACAGTACACAATGCATTCTGCAGGTCTGATGCCAATGGGGCACATCCCTAATTGTGCAAACAATTCAAACTCTTGGCACCAGTAAACAAGTATATGATTATTAGAGACAGCATCTTCAGTGAGCCTCTGTTTCTGTATCTACTCATTTATGATTTCAAATGATTGCAGTGCCACTATATTCCAGAAAAGCCAAAAGCACACAATTCCCTGCTTGTTAAAACATCTTTAACTAACAAGTTGCCTGTTTCACTTGTTTCAGCAAGATGGAAATAAACATATTTTCATTTGTGTTTCATTAAATTATTCCGCAACCCATATGCAGTGTCTTGATGCAGTTTGAAAGGTGAACAGATGGGATTTTATTTTTAGCTCACGTTAACACAGCCCATCAAACACTCATTTGCCTGATATACTATCATAATATAGCTTACTATTCAGCCTTTAAAGTATATCTTTGCCTGCCTTGTAACATCCAAATGACAAAAGAGAACTGTATGATAAATATTTAATTACAATCACGATGATCACTTTGTCACTGAACACTAGCAACTGTAAGTGAGTGGAGGAACTTGGGTTTTAAAGAGAAACGTTTAGCAACTCTGTGCTACTGAAATCAAAGCACATTTTTAATCAAAATATTTCAAGTGCAGGCTTTTTTATGAGTGGAAGAGTGCTTGAGGGGAGAAAATATATGGTTTTATATAGATACATGAGGTATTTGCAACACCTGTTAGGTATTAGAAGTAGAGTGAAACTTTGTTTCAGTACTTAACTATATGAGCTTTCAATTGCATATAGTAATTTTGCAATATTGCTATATGCAATAGTACATATAACAAAAATATAGTCTACAAAAGATCAAGCAGATGTAAGAGCTAAAACTGATTTGTGCTTCTTCATTCAAATAATTCACAAGATACAATTTGAGGGAGGCTCCACAACAGACTCCTGTATGTTGTGTGTTTTGCAGTGGGTACACACACAACAATGCAGAAGCAAGGCTGAGTTTTCCAGGTTGGCATGGTACAACTTTTAATTTTGAATTTTCTCGATAAATTCTACTCCACAGTCAATCTGCTCACCCCTCCAAAGGGATCTGTCAGCCAAAGGATATCAGAGTCAATCCCCAGCACAGAGAGCATTTCTCCACACAAATAGCTGGCTGAGGGAGAAATGCAGCTGTGAGAATTGTACAGAATCAGAGAGCAAAAGCCCTCATGAACATTGTGCTGGGACCAGCAGGAAAAAATGCAAACAGCTCCCCAGAGCAACACCAGTTCTTCTGACCATTTCAGGGAGAAAAGAACCACAGCTGTGCAGCAGAGCTCAGCAGGTATTCCCTATCCTGGAAAACACCAGCAGCTTTCCTATGCTGTGTCTTTGACAGTGCTGAAGCACGAGGGTGAACACTCATGGCACGTTTTACTTCAATCACAAAATAAAGCAAGAGCACAAACCCACAAAAAGCAGAAAGAATCAAATGTCTGTTTGCATCCAGACCTACTACACCAGGTCTATATCCTTCAGTAGCTACCTCAAAAGTAAAACCCTCCTGCAGCAGGACCTGCAAGGGCAGCACAGCACAGACTATTAGCACGTGTTAGACAGTGTGAGAGTCAACATAGCAGCTTCTCTGCAAATAAGATAGGCTTCTGCAGAGAAATGGATAATAATTTTCACATGACAGAGGAGGTGAAAAGTTTTCACACAACTCAAACACTGCCTTTCATTTTCACACAGAAAATGTGCTGTGAGGAGCAAAATACCTTCCAGGAAAGCACCACGAGAACCGACAGAAAGGATTTGCTTTAAAATAGAGCTGTACCTTTAGTGAGCAGCAATGCTGCTCATTTGGAAATGTTGGGGGAAAATGAAGAAATTTCAGGCTGAAATGTGAAAAACAAAGTAGGTCCTGGTGCCTCACAGAGCTTGAATTTCTTATTTGATGGGAAAGGCTAAATGTGCTTACATACCACTTACTGCTAAATCAACTGAGGGTAAGCAGATGCTACCCTCTCCCTCAAATTTTTGCTCATGCTCTGTGCTTCTAACTGTATTATGAATGTGAGAGACAATAGTGATAATAAAGTACCCAGAAATAGTACAAAATCCCATGTGAAGAAGATAAATCAAATGAGACAAGTCAGCTATATATAAAGGCCCTAAATTATTCAAGCTGCCTAAACACCCAGAAGTGCATTCACAGCTTTATCCTAATGACTGCAAATTCTAAACTGCATTGCTATATTTATTTCTAGTTTATTTTTTTTCCCCTCAAACAATTAGGCCCAGAGGAATTAAGTCTTTAAATCCGTATTTAGTCAGCAGACGCTCTGCACTAATTAATATGGAAAACAATGACCACAGAAAAGGAGCAGATGGCTTGAAGGCAGAGAATGAAGATAAGCTGAGAGAGATCTCTGTGAAGATACCAAGTACATACTTGAGCTTTCTCAAACTCTGAAAGCTATAATATAGCTTTTTAATAGATAGATTTGATTTGAAATAACATTTTAAGCAGAAAGGTCAGGTGAGTCTCCACATTTAGTCATAAACCTTTTTCCCAAGCTCTTCTTTTATCAAATCACATGACAGAGATAAGATTATTTCCCACAGGATGCTGATCATTTGCTGCTTGAAATATTCTCATCCCTCACTAACAGCTAGAAACATTTCTTCACCCTTTGTTGGTAACTTTTCTAATGTAAAAAACTAAATCTAAAAGGAGAGAAATAAGAAAAAAACACTAGCAATAGTATTGCTTTTTCCTGGCCCATGTTTCTGATATGTAGGTTCAGAAGAAAAAAAGAAGGACAACGTGTTCTGATAATTTAGATATGAGTATTATTCTCCCATGTGAAAAGTGAGCAGAAGGATAGGTATGGGATCCTTCCTTTAATACAAGAATCCCAATTTTAAACTATCCTTGGTAGGATCACCACAGCCTGAAGCTCCAAAACAATCCTGCAAAGTATTTGTATTCCTATTAATTTATAAGTTAAAAAAAAAAAAAATTAAAAAAAATTATGAAAAACAGCTGTAACCACTTACTGTCCCTATTAATCAGGGAAGTGACCATGCAACTTCAGGGGAAGTGTCAGACAAGGATTTCCCTCCCTTGGCCTCATTAGCCAGGAGAAGAAATGGAGGGAAAGGTGTTGGGGGTTCCCATCAGCTGCTGCTGAAGCAGCACCAGTATCCTGTTAAGGGCATAAATAACAGAGGCTGGAGGGGTGCAGCAGCATTTCAGAAGACAGTTGGGTCTGGCAACATTTTATGTCTGTATCAGAGCAGTATGTTTACGCATCCTAAATTAAACAATTCATAAGCATAAAAAAAAGTGGGGAAAAACTTAATGAGTAAAACAACCCACGCGTTGTTGTGAAGAGAAACACAACATTTTGCTTTGTTTTTGTAGATATTGGGTAAAACACATTAAATGCTCTGAGCAACATTTCTTGCACAAATTTCAAAACATGGAGAAAGCCAGTGGGCCAGTGTCTAAGGTGCTGTTCATTTCACCCTGAGGCTTAAACCTCTGACTGAACACTCACACTTTGTACATTTATTGAAGCACCTCTTACCTGGTACTGACAATAACTCTTTGGTTTTCTTTGCAGCTTCAGTAACAGAAATTTTAATCCCCTTTCCCCTGTAAATACTGTCACACATGTACCCAACCACTGGTCACAACTTGTTCATTAGCAATCCCTGATTTCAGTATCTGCAGCATCTAATAGGAGACCTGGAAGTCTAAATCCCCCCACAGGATTCCATTTAAGGCAAAGAACTTTAAAAAAAATTCTTCATACTGTTAATTTTCCACCACATTAAATCTTCAAATCTTTGCTACTTCATGTCTTTTATGCCATGACCAATTCAATTGATCTTTGCCCCATTTTTTTGCATCAAAGGGCAACAAAAATTATTCTAACAAAAGCTAGAAGTTTCTGAAGACACAAAATGGGATTGACTTTTTCCACCACAGCTGCATTTCTAAAATGATGACATTAGAAATTATAATTAAGCAGGTTTTCAAAGGGTCTTTGTGTACTTCTCTTTCAAGTAGCTTTCATATCTGCTGGCTCTGAGCAGCCTTCATGAAGCCACAGTCACTGGGTAAAGTCATGCCAGGCTAGAGGAAAGGGAGGAGGAAAACCTTAGAGATACAGAGAAAAGCTTGTTCTTAACCAAGGAAAGAAAATCTCCATGCAACTTAGTGGCAAGTCTCCCTGAATGACTGATACACAAATACAGGCAATTCTATTCATTAATGTCATTTCCTCAAATTATAAAAAACTTCTTGCCCTGTAGACAGCTTTTTTAGTAGATAACTAGAACTCCAATTTTGATGACACCGTGATGAGTTTTAAATTCCCAGAGTAATTTTGAAATGAGTTTGCATGACTATAACTTCTCCATCAGCTTTAAACATAATTTTACAGTGCTGTTTTGGTTGGTAGACAGTTTCCATGGGTTTAAGGACACATTTCCTTACTAAAATAATCAAAACCAAGAAATTACATAGCAGGAAGGGGGTCATGGGTAAAATACAGAACATACACATATCTTGCACCTAAATAAAGCAGTCTGAAAGGCACTCTATTCAAAGTCTCATTAAAATTCAATTTGTTTCTATGATGTTTCTGTGTCCCAATATGCAGCTCTCCAACCTTTCACCTTTCCAAGATGTAAAATTAACAATACTGACATTTACAGGATATTGGCTTAAAAATGTCAGTAGGGAAAAATAAAAAAGTGGAAACAGAACAATATTTATCAGTTGCAAAGATTTAGCCATGATAAACGCTAACATTACCCTTGACAATATTATACACCTGGAAGTATTCTTCTCTTCAAAGTACAAGCTTCTGAATTTCTGGCAGGTGATATTTATACAGAATGTATGACAGGAATTACTATGGTTACAAAAAACATATTTTAAAAATATTATTTTTCCTATTTCTGATTCATTTTTCTTTCAGAACAGGTTAGCTTTGAGCACTAAGAAATCCTTATATTCCTTTTCCTTGGCTCTGCTATTGAGATTCCTGAATTATTGGCCTTTGGCCAAAGATGCTGGGCTGTCCAAGAGCCTCAGCACTATGAGGTGATGCTGTGCTTTCATTTCAGATTCTAAGGCACATTGCAAATCACAGCTGTAATACTGAAGGATTCCAGCAGAGAGAGACACTTTTTCAAATTGCATATGAAAAATAATAGGTACATCACAAGGCCCATCCCTTGGGATATTTAAATTAAATGGAGAAAAGAATCCTGGTAGCTAACATGCCATCCAATAGAGAACAATCCCAAAGGAAATGAAAAGCACTTACTAGTTTTACTTCTGCTCCTCTATAACTTACAGGACACTGTTCTAACAGACATATAGCTCTATTCTGCTGAAATAAGGCTATTTTATTGATTTCAAACTCTCTCATAAACTTGAAATATTTTAATTACCAAATAATCCATTTTGCATTTCACAGGCAGCAATTTGCTGAGCAACATAAACCTAACAAAACAATGCCTGATTGAAAAAGTGAAATATGTCCCTGTAAACAGAAAGTACCTGGTGTGTCCTTGAAGTCTATTCTTTAGGGAAGGTGCCAGAGAAAAATATTAAAACATGCAATTCGAGAGAGGATTTTCTTACTTTTAATAAGTCAAGTTTTGAAATTCCCACAGATTAGCATAAGAGAGAAACCCTCCAACACCTGCACTTCAAAAATGCTCAGAAAACAGGGTGGGGAGATAACAGGCAAATATCTGCTGTTGAGACCACTCTGAAGACAGACAAGAGAAAGATGATAAGGGTCTTCATTCACTGATGTTCAATAATATTTGTTCTCAGCCTAATGTCACTTATCCCTCAGCAAGTTAATAGCAGCCAAAAATTTCCTTCAGCATCCAGTACTCCTCCTAACACCAGCACAGCACCTTCAAAGCCACATTTGGCAGCACTGTACATAAAAAAGGCAAATGAAAATCTGTGCTCTCTTTGTGTCAAGCCCTGCAGCCCCGTGCTGGAGCCCGGGCTGCCACAGGGCTGCTCTGAGCTCTCACACAGCAAGTCCCCTTCACAGCTCTGAGGGAGTTTAATTATAAGGAAGAATTGCTCTCCCCACTTTGCAGTGAAGGCACAGATAAACAGAGACATCATATCAGCAAGTAAGAGATGTTAAAATCAGATCTTTAACCTGAAGGCCACACCAACATGCTGCAGAGTCTGTCACTTTTCTCCTTCGTTAGCATAAATAATTCTTGGTTGTGTCAATCACGGTGGCTGCAAATGCATTTGAAAGCTTTTGAGGTCTGTACATAGTCCACAGGAATACCACATTACAGCTTGATGTGCAGGACTGTTATATTTCTTAAAGTTAGGCCAAAATAAATGGTGCAGAGATGAATATAACAGTTCTCCCCATGCTACAAAGCTCTATGGACTCCAAAACTTTGCCTGGAGCTCCACAGCTCACAGCATAGAAAGACATGGATTTAAAATGCCAACTGTTGCTCACTGTAAGTGCATATACTGTGGAATTGAAATTATCAATCTCCTATAGCAATGAAGTTTTAACCTGCAAGAAACACAGAAACAGAGAATAATCACTGCAAAAGTAAAGCAAACAGAGGATTATTCTTTTAATTTAAGATGTGGGATGTTAAGGCTTTTTCTCAAGATAAATTAAAGCATTAAAAGTGAACTCAGTTTTAATTTATTTTTTTTTTAACTTGCTTTCATTTTCCAGTCTACATCTGATCTGAATGAGTATCTGAAATATTTAGACCAGCAGTGTGGTTAGCCCTTAACAAATCTCCACCTGAAATCTCCCTTAAAATATTTCAGCTTTCTCTTCCTCTCCTTCTGCAAACAGCAAGACAAGGGAAAGGGGGAATAAAAACTGAAAATAAACCCCACAGCCAGTTTAGCTGGAAGTGGAGCTGTGGTTTTCCTCAGGCAAGGTTACCTAAATCCACACCATCAGCTTCCATAAATTGGCTCAAGGAGTAAACTAGAGGCACTCAGATCAGCCAGCACCTACCAAAGACGTGGAGGAACAAGTCCTCTTGTGTTTTTTCAAGGTTTTCTGCTGGCTGCCATCACTGTGGTGTGAGACCATCACAGAGCAGCTCTAACACAACCATTCTGAGTGAGACTTTTATCAGTACCAAGGCAAAGTCATTTGGATGAACACTCTCCTCCCTGCCAGTGTCTGGGTGCAGATATGCAGGGAGCAGGAGAGGGAGATCCAACTTTCTCCTAGTTTGGATGCAATGTGACATTTCATTGCATTCTGCCTTCAAATTAGCATTTCAAAGCCTATGCCTGGCCTACCCTTGTGTTTGTTTCAGTTGTTCTTCAAATGCCCTGACTGCCCCTCCTGTCCCCCTGACATTTCTGTCTTCCAGAGACAAAGTCAGAAATGCTAAATGCGGATCAAACGCAGTGAGGGGGCACCCATCATCTTTCTTTTTGTGCCAGAGATTCCTGTAATAGCCATATACCTCCAAATTCTTCCCACAACTGACACTGGGATCGTGGTGCTTGGTGGGTGAAGCTCTAAGGCAGGAGAAGGTGACCCCATCCTTGGGGCATGGGAGCCCAGGAGAGAGAGAGATCTGGTTCTTCCTTCTCACTGTTGGACAAAAGAGCAGGAAAACCTGAAAGCCTAGGAAGGGAGGGTGAAGGACAGGCAGTGCACAAGGAAGGGATGGGGACCAGCAGGGCCCCTCTCACCAACTGTGATTCCAGTCAGAGGGCACGCCTGAGGTTTTATTCAAAGCATCACAGACACGCTGCAGAATTTTCTGCTTCCTGACTCTGGCTTGGGATGCTGCCCACTGCCATGGGAGCTGCATGGAAAAACCTCAGCCATTCTCTCCAACCCTTATTTCCAGTTTGGAGGACTTCTTTTTCGTGATGAGTTTGGGACTTTAAAGTTTTGGAATAAATCTGGCTTAACACCCACACTTAAAAATGCAAATAAGCTTTTCAACAATGAGGCTCCCAAAGAGGAGAGTTTATTGAAAACATAAGGCTCTTACACACTAAGCCACATTATCCAGGAGGGAGGAGACCTGTGGGAAGAAGAAAAAAGTGAGTGAGCCCCATACAAAATGCATGAGTCTTGATAGCTTGCTCTAGTCCACCACATGCATATTTCATGAATTCGTTACAGCAACTACTGCATCCATAAGTCAAATAAACCCAATTGTTCAAATAAAATGACCAGTTTGATATACAGAAAACAGATACTGTTAGAGAAATACTGACAGTCTCCACACTGAAGCTGCCACATGCCTGTCCAGACTACCCAGTGTCCTGTAGGCTTTGCCAGAAGGAGACACAGGAGGAGAAGGGTTGTTTCCACAGGATCTGCATGGATAACCAAAAGGACTGATCCTCACAAGTAATTGTAGTAGCTAAGCTGCAAACTGGAGTTCCAGTCATTGCTAACTCACATCCAAAGTGAAAATTTGTAGTTTACAGACAATGTTAACTTGAAGGATCTGCACAGGGACAAGCAACACGAGGACCAAAAGAAAGAAACCAGAAATGCAAAAATACTCGGTGCTCCCTCCTGTCAGACTGAGTGCTATGTATTCTATACATGGAAATATGTTGAGAATAAAATGGGAGTGAGAACTTCAGGCTGTCACACAGACAGACAAGGCTGCACAGTGCTTGTGACAAGGGGGAATACCAGCTCCAGACAGGGCCCTACGCTGCTTTGTTTCTTCTTTATTTGAAACAATTTCCGATCATCCTCAAATCCACTCCAGCAGGCACCACCACAGGGAGATACCCTTCCCACATCCTGGAAGCAGTGATAACTCAGTGTACAGAGTCATCAGGGTCTGCAAGATCCATGCAAAAGTACAGAAAAAGAGGGCAATAGCAATGGAAATCATTTATCCAGCAGATGCACGGCTAAGAAAGGGCCAATTTGTTTATCAGAATGGATACACAGAGATTCAACGCTATTTTTCATCTGGCTGATGAGAAGTCTGAACAATGAGGAATGATAACCTAAACAACCTATTCTTTCTTGAGATCCAGATTAAAACAGAATTTAGATCTAAAAGCTCCAAATTTTGAGCAGTGAAACACAACTGAAGGTTTTTAGGACTGAGACTCACAAGGAATGCCACAGGAACATTTCAGCAGAGACCAGGGGGTCTCACCACCATCCACCCCAACCTTCCACACAACAGATCCCAAACTCAGCACCCTCAGACTGCACGGCCTGGGCTTTGTTGGGGTGAAATGAAGCAATAAATCTGCAAAAGTGCATCTAAAGCTCTTCCATTTGTTACAAACACTCATCCACAACGTTGGACTAGGCAGATTTAAAAATGGGAAACACCACAAGGCTTCATCAGGTACTTGTATCACTTCACTGCTACCATAACGCTGATCAATTCCCCTTTCCAATACAGACACAGCCAAACAACATCTCAAGTTTTCTTAAAAAAACCACCCCACATTTAATTATTATGTTTTGGAGGCATGGAAATTTAATGCAAAATTATCTCAAATTAACTCAAAGCAGTTTGAGATTTATTTACAACCACAGCATGGCTTTCAAGGGCCACTTATATTTAGTAGGCTTTCAACTTGTCACTGCCCAAGTACTGCCTTCAAAAAAAAAAAAAAAAAAAAAAAAAAAAAAAAAAATATTTAATTTTCCTTTTCTATACAAAAATAAATGAAAGTTTGTGAACTTTATACAGTAACATTTGTGCTTTGAATGAGCTTAATGTGCCTCCAGCAAAGCTGTACGACATTCGCCACTTCACAGTTTAGAAGTGTGTTCTAATAAAAGGTCAAGGGAAAAAGAAAAATAAGGGAAAGGCCTCCAAGGTTATAAATATACTAGACAGGAAAACCATTTCTGCTCTGCTAAATGCCTGTTTAAATATAAGTCTATTAGTCTGATGAGGTTAAGACCTGAATGGAAATTTATATCTGATTTTGAAAAGACAGAGGTGGTATTCCCTTATTTTCCATTTTCTAATTCTCTTTATTTTTTCCTCTTTTCTTTATAACTATTTCTGAGGTTCCCAGAGTTTGGGATTTAAAGATTTAAAAATAAAGCCAGAATATTTAATAAAAGCATTGCAATTAACTACTTTTTGTGAGAAGCTGATGTTAAATACTTTGAATGGGCAACTAAACTGTGGATGACCATAAAAAGTTTTATATAAATTTTCAACCACAAAATGAACTCTTTGTTTGAAGTTTTAGAGAGGGTCTGGAGCATATGCACACCAAGCCACACTCTGAAAAAAGTGTCAAGCCCTTCTAAACACCTTGGGATTACAACCAGAGGAAGTTTCAGATTTCTGCCCCACCAGGGACCAAATTTGTCCAGCAGCTGCATCTCTTTTGTCTGGGACTCTCCATGAGCCCAAACCTCATCAAATAACTGTCATCAAAAGAATCTGCCTGCAATACTAGAACTCTGAAAACTATTAGCTTACTTAAAAGACATTCTTTTTTTTTTTTTTTTTCCTGTAATAGGACGATGTCTGTTAACTAATATTAGACATATATCCAGATATTTCAAAATGTAGGTATAGATTCCACCTCAGTAAGAAATACATACCTTTCATATAAAATTTTTAATGTTTAAACTCCTGCTTATACTTTCTAATTGATTTTTACTGCTGAAAGGATAATTCTAGCATTTGTAATAGGAAATGCTCATTTAAATTAAATTGTATATTTAAAAAATGACATGCACGGGAGCTGATTAAATATCATAAAACTTACACTGCTCTGTTAATTTTTTCCTCATTTTTTAACCCTGGTGTATATTTCAATTTCTAATTTGTTTTGGTTGATATCCTATAAACTTTAAGCTTTGTGATCAATCCTGCATCTGTGACCATTTTGCTGTTTATGTTAGAAACTTCTCATCTTGAATTAACATGCAACCCTGAGCCTGAAAATCCTTGCCTGGTAACTTCTTGCATCTCCTTTTGAGATATGCATTAAAAAAAAAAAAAAAAAAAGGCAGCAATTAACCATAGAAATTCTGTACCAATTTTTACTTTGCTAATAAATATTAAGAAAACATTGCAAAAACAACAAAATCATGCTGATTTACAAGACACCAGAATTCAGTGTTTACCTGAATACTGACCAATAACAAGAAAAACCTTTGGTTCTAGGGGAAAAAAATAAATTCCAGCATTCACAAAATTACAAAGGTATAATCAAAATAAAAGGTATAATGAAAAGGTCTACAAAATAAAAGGGAACTTAAAACTATGATTTCAATTTTTTTATGTTCATTTAGATATTGAAGAAGGCAAATGTAGAAATTTTGAAAAACTAGAGCTGGGCAAAAACAGCTATTCATTTCTTCTGTTATGCAACGCTTGCTAAAATCACTGTATTTATGTCATTTGGTTAGAACCTTTATCTTTGGTGCTCAACACTTTAAAAGCAACTAATTTTTTATTACTAGAACCACAGTGAAAGACAGCTTCATTTAAAATTTTCTTTAAAACAAGGATTAGATTCACTGCATCAGTTGATATGTTGAGAAGATTAATTTCTTGAATACTCAAGTGGTTGGAAAAAAAGCCCAAATCCTGTACCCTGCTATGTTGTTATTTTCTGTTTCACTAACCAAAAGGTTTAACTCTGTTTTGCTCTTAAAGATTTGCAAGTGTGCCCTGCATGGTGAAGAGGTGTAGGTAAAAACTCAACTGGTTGAAAATACAAGCTTGGATGAAAATATTTCAAGCAATTGATCAACAGAATACCTAACACTGAAAATTTGCATTAGACTCTTAAAATCAGCAAATTTGACACGACTTTTATGTGGCAGATCACCCAAAAAATTTGCCTAAACTTTCTCTAGGCTGTCAGTAATGTGGTAAAAAGACTTTCAAACATGTCATCCTTAAAGGGCTGATAGCTTTAATTCTTCCTACCTGAGAATTTTTGGGTAAAACATCTCTTTTAAGATATAAAGACACTTTGTCAAAACTGAAAAATTAATGTGAAATAGAATTCAACATGTTCCCCAATGCATTTTTTTGTGGAGATGTTTTCAAACCTCCTATTGTCATAACTTCAAACTGAAATCTCACCAAAAGTAATTTTTTTTAAAAAAATGCTAAGTACCTGATATATGCCTCTTTTTCCCTTTAAAGATTTATAAGATTTTGTGATTTCATCCTGATTTAGGATAAAGCTTTTCAAATACAAATACAAGTCAAAACATCAATTCCTACTTAGTGCTACTGCACACAGATTAACAAAGCTCATAATTGGAACTAAACTTGAAGAATAGGTTTTCCATTCATCAGCTTTCTAAAAAGTTGTTGCAAATTTTAGTGGGAGAAAATGATTTTCTGAGAACTCTACAGATTCATACTTACAACACTAATTATCTTTCTTACCACCAGTTCAACTCTGCTCTTAGGTGGAGCCAGCCAAATCCTGGAAATACAATGCTTTTTGGGGGGAATTTCAGATTGTGCATTTTTAGGCTGATATTCAGACACCTATAATTCTATAAATGGCAATTTTGCCATAAAATTCATCCACTTCAGAACATGATCCTGAACTGAATGCCAATTTTTGCCCCAGCTCCTTAGAGAAGCAGTGATAGTTCATGGCTGTAAAGAAGATTGTGACCATGTGGGCACTGACTATACTAATAATAAAAGCTCATCAAATGCTTAATTGACTTCAATGTCTGAGCATCAGCTGTGTATTTTTTCCTTGGTAACACCCACTAGGCTTTTATTTGCTTTTCACCAAATTATCTTCATGGAATACTTTTCATATCAATCACAGCTTCAGGCAAACTTGTGAACATCAGGTCCATACCTCTTCCTTGAGGACAAAAAAAAAAAAAAAAAAAAAAAAAAAAATAAGAAACGCCTCTAATAAATAAATGA
>WEIU01003274.1:636638-651693 GCA_013389925.1 Aegithalos caudatus
TATTTGTTGCTCTTGTCAATTGTCATTCCAAGCAATGTTTTTAAATTTCAGATTATCAAAAGCCAAGTGAGCTGGTATTAAGTCCTCCAGACTCCTAATGAAAACGGATTAAAGTGTACTTCTCTAAAGACTCCACTACATTGCTGCAACAACATATACAAAACATGGAACAATTTCACACTACAGAAATGCATATTCATCTTTCTATTCCTGCCCATCTCCAGAAATTAATTAATCCACAAAAGATGAGGAACAATGGAAATCTCCAGTGGCTTTAACCAGACACTTATAGGAAAGAACATGCCACTACCAAAATACACCATACAAGTCAGTACCTTTTTGTCTTTGCTAAAAACTCCATATGCTATTTACAATGCAATACTAAACAGGAAAAGGTATCAAAATTGTTTTTTTAGTTTTGAGCAGAAGATATTTGGTGTACAACATACCCCATCCTTAACACTGCTGCCATTTCCCAACAAAAAGAAATATTTACAGCATTTATAATAAACCTTGACTTCTGGCTATCATTTCCAAATAATGTTCCTAACATCAGGTGTCCTGTGTCCCTTGATAACATTTTCCAAGTCACTGTGGCAGAGAATGCCACCCCCCACCAGGGATGTCAGACACCAGCTGACACACAACACTCACCACTGGATTATGTCTCAAGTACTCTTGATAATAAATGTTTGTAAAACTAAAGCAGCTACAAAATACTGCAGTTTCTCATGTTTAATGAGCTGCTCACCACTCAACAATTTGCTTTTGCAGCAAAGAGATATTAATGACAAATAAATAGCAATAAGGCAATTAATAGGTGACACATTACGTGGTAAAAGTGACTTAAACATAAATCAAATCCAGCATCAAGGGGCTGTGCTGAGCCACACCAAGGGTTCATCCAGCCACAACTCCTTGTTCCTGACAGCAACAGAGGCCTGGGAAAGCAAGCAAGAATCACACAAGCATGAAATGCTAATTCCATGTGACTCTCTTCCAGGTTCCAATTGTTACCACCCCAGGGGCTTCCAGCACCAGGAATTGCATTTCAGACCACAGTCATTAGAGCAGAGTGCATCTAACACCCTCCTGGCTTTTCCTTAGCTAAACACGCCTGCTGACTTCCTGAAAATTCACAAACCCTGAAAAAATTGATTGCAGGAAATGATCAATGATTCAGAAGTCAAGACTATTAGAAGAAACTGGAAATGTTGTGCCATTTCCAGCCTTAACCAAGAGTAAAAACAGGATTGAATGAAAAAGTAAAGACCTGTGCAAGAGTGTAAGTGGATACAGACATGAATAAAGCTGCACATACACACAGAGAGACTCTGAGCTGCACGCCTTGAGCCCACATCAACAGTTCTCTGGTGGAGAAAACTTCAGGCTGTACTTCCAGGACACTCCCAAGTTACTAGAAAATAAGAAGATAAACCTTTGATGGCTTGTTCTATCATCCAGTTTTAATTCCTGCACTTCCTGCACTGGATATGAGGAAACCACAACATAAGGAAAAATCCTCAGAATGCCTTGGGCTAAACTGTCTGGAAATCACCATTTTAAGCAAGCTTCAAATCATGGGCATACCTGGCAACAGTGTTCTATACTTTATTTGAAACACACAAACACAGAAAAAAAATTACTTTTTTTTCTGTGTTTTATTCCACGTGCTTTAACAAACACATTTTTACAGAATTCTCCTGCATTTTGAAGACACATTTTCAGTGTAACCAAGCAAACTGCTTAGCATGCAAAAATATTCACTGAAGTATTTTAAAATATATTTCAGTGTAGTTTATTATCTCCATGCACATTAAAAACAGTTCACACATGAAACTATAAATACTGAATATTTGAAGCAACTCCTCTACTGAGAAACCTGAAGAAAAATACACTGGCTTAAATATATCTTTAGAAAACACTCAAAATAATGAATAATTTAAAACAGAATGAGTTCACTAACAATTTGCAAGAGAAAGAGCTACATTCTATAATATGTCTTTTAGTCAATATTCTCTCTCTTCCCCTTCTTGCAGATACTCTTCATAGCACATTATCTAGCTTGACATACATGTTATAATCATTCTGCAGACAGAATATTAATTTTCCAATTTGATATTCCCTAAGACCCCCCCCACAAAAAAAAAGTGTTTTTAAAATTAAATATATCCTTTTGTTTCATCTACCTTTTATATTCCCTTTTATCTATTCCAGGACATTCAAATCCATTTCCTATGCCAGAATGGAGATTGGGAAATTACATATTATAAATTAACCCTTCTGCTGAAAAATCCAAGCTTTGTTCATACTGAACTTGCTGAAAAAATCCCAGTTCCAGCTGTTCCAGCCTCTGTGGGATCAGGGGCAACTGCTGAAGGACACTGGACAAGCCCTCAGAGCTTGACCAGCTTCCCAAAGGTGGGAAGACATAATTTTTGAGGGACTATTCCTGAGGTACAATTCTGACAGATTCTGAGTTCATCCAGGTGAATGCAAGCCAAGGACAGTAGGTAATAATAAAGTAATAAAAACAAGAGGAGAATGACCCCAACAATCATGCAAGGTTCAAGTTACAGCTGACTGACTTTGTCACATAATCTCCTTCAGCCTCCTTCCATCTCATGAATACTTGGGATTATAAAAAAACATTGCAATATCTTTCTGAGTAACAGATGTTATTTAGCTCATACAATGGCTCCAAGTACCAGATTGCAATGACTTACAAGAATCCAGAGCACAGTATGTTTTTTCTATTGCTTAGCAATTCATAGAGCTGAAAATAGGAAATATCACTGAAATCAACGTATGTATAATTTTTTATGACAACTTGCTGTATGGGAAGCTGTAGGGTTTTTATTAGGAATTTCATATGTCACAAATTCATTGCTATCAAAAATAGATATTTGTGTTCCATGTGAAGCTAATGGATTTACATCATCCTCTCAGAGGAGTTACACAGAGCCCATTCCATTCACAAAGAAAGGCTCAGATTCCTGCATCTGAAACCTTGACATCACAACGAAATGTGAGTCAGGGTGCAAACCTTGAACGTGCTGAAAGAAACCCCAGGCTGTTCAGGACCTCTCCTTCCTTCCAGGTAATCCCACAGGCCAAGCCTGAGAACATCTGCATTTTGCAGGTGGAATTCCTGCCTCTCAGAGATGCTTTTTTCACCCAATTCTTCTCCCTCTCACCTTTCCTACATCAGGACTTTACTGTTGAACAGAAAGCATTCCAGGGGATACAAAACTCTCCCTGTTCCACCTCCCAAGCACAGGAAACTGTGGCCCCTGTGCCCCACCCATGCCAGAGGGTGGCTGTGCCAGAAACAGAAATGCACAGCTCACACGTCACAGTTTAAATCACATTTGAATTCCAAAAGTTCAGACTATAACAGAGAGTGCTGCAGTGTTTGTTCAGGCTGTATATTTTATGACACAGTCAAAAATAATGTAAATATACATTAAAAGTCATGAACACGGAGGGTAGGACCCTGCTTTGTGCCTTGCAAATACACTCAGGGAATAAAGACTGTCCCCAAACAATCTGAAAGTGAATTTAGCTCTTTAGGTGTTTTACTTGAAAACAAAATATTAAGTCTAAGCACAAGGAATTTGAAATATTTTGATAAATGATAAATAATAAAAAGATAATGAAAAAAGTGTACACATTTTGGACTCAAGGGTTAAACAACCAAAGCAGTCACAAGCAAATGAATTTATAAAAACTGCAGAATACTATCAAATGCATATGTTTGCATCAGTAGAAAAAAAGGTGCAGGCTGAAAGAGTGAACACAAATTTGCATCTTATAATTGTTCCTACAAAAGACAGAGAACATCATGTGAAATGACAGCTGTCTTTCTCTCTCTCTTCTCTTGAAACAGACTTGTCACCAGCTTCACCACCATTATTCAGCCCTCAGCAGATAACGTGCTGGATCTGGAGCATTTTGAGTGATCCACAATCATTTTTTTAAGGTTTGGGGTGCTGGGGTATTGTTTGAGGGGTTTTGCAGCTTGATGGGGATTTATCATTTTTGTTTGTTTATTTCCTTTGGCTTTTTCTTTTTTTCCATGCAAATGAAAAATACATTTTTTCTCATTGCAATTGTTAATTTAAAAAATTATCAAGAAACATATTCATTAGTACCATTAACTGACATGCTGTCTCCCAAGCAAGATGTTACCAGGCTGCTGCCATAACTCAAGTTTTGTTGGACAGACTTTCTTTTAACAAGGTCCACTTTGCCTGAGGTAAACATCCTCATAAATAGGTAGAACTGGTATGAACATTTGCCATAGTGGAGGGAAGAAATGACACTGGGTTAGGAGTCTCTAACCAGATTTTGAAGATACATACACTGAAATCAGGAAAGCTGCAAATATTTCTTGGAATGGCAGGAAACAAAGCCTGTTCTTGGAGAGGCTGGGATGCTGCTTCCAAAGTGTTGCCAGCAGTTTTTTCACCTCCACCTGACAAAAGTTGACTCATGGAGATAAAATTGATACCAAACACTTCATTCTGTGCTTAGATTTTTATATTGTATAGCTGCTAAAGGATTAACCAACATTATCAATAACTACAGTGAAAATAAGAGTGAAATCTTGTGGTTGGTTTGTAAAGTGTGTTTAAAACCCAGTTAAAAGTAGAGTGAGAAGTACTTGCCCACCAAAGCAGTACTTCTGACCTCCTGTCAGAAGGCTACAATTTTGAAGAACCACAGGCTACTTATAGAGGCCATTTACTGGAAAGATCTTCTCTAAAGCTAAGCAGAAACACCTCCTGGTCTTCCATAAGGAATCTCTCAAGGCACTACTCCCTCTGTAAGGCTTCACATCACTCAATTAGCACATACAGTATGCAGAAGTAAAACAGATTTGCCAAAGTGCTCTCTTGTCAAACACCTTCAGCTTTTATTGTATTCAGCAAAAAGGCAGTTATCTGGAACTTATCACTTAATTAAAAGCCTTTTATAATCTCCTGAGTTTCCTTCTCTTCTTATGCTATATACTAAGAAAGACTATAGGAGTATGACACACAAAAGATACTGCAACCAAAGCTATACATAGTTTCACTTTCCTTGTGGTTCCCTAAGACACCTTTTGCTGAGAATATTAAGCATATCTCATAGGAAATATCTGGGTTTTACCATAGGGGAAAATGGCCACAACTAACCTTATACAGTCCCATTTAGTCCCTGAACTTCATTGCCTATATCCTATTTACTACTTGGTTATCTTTCTCCACATTTCATAGAAAACTCTGCACACAATTATAATGGAAGGAAAAAAAAGTGGTAAGCAGGGCTCAAGCCAGAAGCAGAGGAGGTCTTGAAAGTCAGATTTTTACCCTGCTTCCTTAGCACTGCTGCAATTATTTAATTATTCAGGGAAGGAGCACAGAGATGTGTTTCACCTTGAGAACACTGAAGGCTTCCCACCACATAAGGCTCCCTGCCTCCATCTCAGCCAGGGGAGCAGCAGCCTCAGAGGCTTTCATCATCCCAAATGCAGTGTTGGAGAATCCCCTCTTATCCAGCTGTTCAGCAGGAGCCAAGCTGGCTGCAGCTCCCAAAGAGAAGAGGCAGGAACATGGTTCACCCTTTGGTCAGCCAAGCCTGTGCCAACAGTGGGGGACAAACCCCTATTCCAAAGGAACACTTCCAAGGCAAACTGACAATGAGCTTACCTTGAGTAAACAGAGTCCATGTGGCTTCTCTTCAAGACAGAAACAACAAAAAAAGAATGTAATGAAACCTAAATCACACAGTCATGCTTAGCTTAAAAGTTTCTACCAGGCACGACCAGAATGGCAAGCAAAAGGAATGAAAGGATCTGACTTTTTCTTATAAAAATAATGAAGGAATGGGAAAATCTCACATTTCTAGAGGTTGTAAACATATATGACACAAAAGTACAAAATATAAAGTGCCTTAAAGTATTATAGATTCCAGTAAAACTGAAATAAGTTAAATATTAATAAAACTATATTTTGTTTATTTAGCTGAATATTTCGCACCCAAAGTGTTTAAAAGTAATAAGACTATCACTACAGCACAATTGGCATAATTTATCAAGGTATTACTTTAAAAATGTAGGCAAGGACTATATCAAGGCTTTTCCAGGATATAAACAAACTTTTTTTTGTGTGTATTCTAAAGAAGCTGCCAAAAAAAGATATCTGCTAAGCCGTTCAAAATCAGAACCCTCTGTATCAAGAAAATCTTTGTTTTTAAAAGCATTTCCTACATGTAAAAACCTAATGTAATTCAGTTCCAATTCCAATTTCTAGCTTAATTTTCACTCACAGTCTCATTTACTTTTGAAGCTACTTTAATTTCAATGTAAGAAGGGACATATTAATTTGGAGTTTGTCTACTGGGACTTCATGCACAGTATTATCTTACAGTTGCAAAGCATTATCTAGGGGCCTAATCTTGGCAGAAACCTTTGCTACCCATCAAAATTCTCAGTACCTCAAAATATCTAATTGAAACTGCAATATTTTCTACTGTAAGTTGATTTTTATGGTAAGGTTGCTCAAGAGCAGCCAGGTACACCACACCCCCAGCAAAACAAATGGATCTTTATTAAAGAATAATTGTAGAAGTCGATGATGCCATCTACATTTTAATACAATCTTGCTGCAAAATGCATGTTTTCCTGTTACAAAAGTTTTGTTAGAGTGGAAATATTTTGTTTCTACCCTTGCTTGTAGTGGGAGGGGTGGACTACTCTGCTGGCCAACAGTGTTCCCACACTTATGCAATGTATTTCCACTCAACCACTAGCCAAGTGCCCAAAAGAAAAAGGTCATCCCAGCAATAGCTGAGATGATGGAACAGCCATTTGTCTTGATCTCCTGCACACTTTGTTAATGATGGACTGAACAACACCGTGACTACAGCCAGCTGACAGGAATTCTAACCTGATTAAATGTCCCGGTATGTTTTAATACCCTTAAATGGAATTTTTATGGCTTGTTCTGCAAGCATATTATTAATACAGAACCATCAAAAAAAAAAACCCCACAGACATCCATAATAGCTCATCAATTTATAGCCAGGCACTTTTGACCTTGAAAAATCAGCTGTCTTTCAGATTAACACAGCTATGTTTTGGGCAGGGGAGAAAAAAAAAAGGAAGCTAGAAAATTATCATACTTATTTTTGTCACATGCCATCGTTGCAGTAGGGAATAAAGGCCACACTGTTGGCTTTTTATTGATATTGCTGGTAACCTCTGACATGAGAATTAGAATCTGGGAGACCTATTTCTAATAAAAATCCACTTAGACATTAACATTTCAGCTATAGCAGGTCACAGGATGCGCTGCTGGTGGGAAGGTGGTGTTCACTCTTTCACTCCCCCATCACTGGGTTTTCACATTTCCTGTCCTTCACAGAAGACCTCAAAGCACTTAAAAACCATTTCTAATTGCAGACCACAACATCCACCCACAGAACAGGTCAAGGGCTCTTCTGGGAGATGAGATGGTGAAGGAAAAGGACAAGTGGAAGTCAGGAATTCCATCCCCATCTCTAAAGTAGGTGGTGGTGCACACAGTGTGCTGGGGATAGCTTAATAGTGTTGAAATATTCAGGGAACAGAACTACACATATACCTTAGGGAATGAGGCTCCAAATTAACGTGGTGGGAAAGAAATGGACAAAATGAGCATGAAGGTTGTTACAAAAGATGAATTCTCACACTAGGAAGAAGCCACTAATGGGCTTTCTGAAGGGCTGGTCTCAGGATCTGAGACAGGGAGATGCTCCTTAAGGTAGGAGGAATGGCAAATCAATCCAGGCTATAGAACACATCCATTCATAGTAAGGGAAGAGGCCCAGGGAACAGAGTCTAACAAGCAGATTTTTAATTTATTTTTTTCTTTCATTTCAGTATCAAATGGCTCACAATTGGTTATTTCTGAGGAGCCTCTTCCCTGGCATAAATAACCAAATGTACCTCCAAGCACCAACACAGCCCTGGGCTTCCATTTTCCAATGGCCAGGCCACTGGGATCCAGGAACCACTTCTCATGCCTTCAAATAAACACATACTATGTACTAAATTCAAGACAGATGCTTGATGTTCGAGTTTACCAAGGTTTTTGATTAATGGGGTGGATTTTAATTGCCATGAACTTGATCTAGTTAACTATATTATTTACAGCATTACTTTGGACTATGACAGACATACAAAGGAATTTTTGTAAAACAGCCTTCCATATACTTCTAGCGAGCCTGAATCTTCTTTTTTTTTCTGCATATGTTCCTTCAGAAAGCAAAGACAAAAATCATTCTTCTCCATATTTTGTTCTTGGTAACAGACTTATTTAGAAAATTAAGTAAAATTGCAAATCATATATGTTTTAATTTAAGACAGACCTTTCAGTTTCGATTTCCTTCCTTCTGTCTTTACTTGACTTGTTGTGAAACAATGAGAGTGAGAAGATTCTGCTTCTCCTGGTCTGTTTTTCTATCTTTTTGTCTTTAGAAAATTTAATAAAAAGAAACATCAATAAAACAGAAAAAGGAGAAGAGTACAAGAAATACTCCCACACAGGGCTTTTAATGTTCTTCTAGGTTGATTAACAACCTGTCCATCCAATCGATTAAAGATTCAATCAAGACAGGCATCTTCCATTCTTTTGTATAATTACAATGCAGCATCCAGGAGAATCATATTGGTACCAGATGACAGAGCCCCTCTAGTACATAGAATATTAACTTTACCTGATCTTATGATTACATTGTCTTTTAAAGAAGACATTATCAGGGGATGTCCACATGAGCATTATTCACACTGATATCGACATCAGATGGGGTGAAAATAGCTAGACCAGCACTAAAACCATTCTATTTTTGTCAGACTCAGATATTAAAAGCCAAAGGCAATGCTGATATCTCCCTCCTGGACTGAATCCTATCAAGTAAAGACTTGAGAACTAAATGGAAAGTTTAAGGTGCCCTTCTTGAACGCATTCATGATTTTCTGTGAGATTTAGAAAGGATTCTGAGTGAAGACCATTACTTAGCAAGGATAATTTAGAAGCAGTGGAGGTGGAAGTAAAAGAGTGAACAACAAAACAAAATCCTGCAAGAGTGTAATTTATAAACCAAATCAAGCAACCAACAAAACCAACGCCCCTTACACACAAAAATCAGTACTAACTGTTCCTTTGCAATGCTCCTAAATTTTGATTTTAGCTAAATGTCAGTCTCCTCCAAATATACAGTAATGATGTTAAAACCACTGAGTTCTCCTGCAATCATCCCTGACACTTTATTAAGAATGTCCCAGAAACAACACCTGAGCAATTTATCCTCATCAGAGCTCTCTCATATTTGTGCCACAGAGAATCAAGGGAAGGAGAAAAGCCCACTCCCCACCTACACATAAATACCAGGCATGTTCCCACAAACCATGGCAGGCTGCCTAAAGGTTTCCAAGGCTTCATTTTATCACAGAAGGCTCCTCTGTTCTCCTGGAGACAAATTTCCCAGAGCAGAACAGTGACAATCAGCCTGGTGCAAACACTTCAGCTCTGTTAGTGAGGTGACATGCTGAACCATGCAATGAAATATGCACCATCCTTCCCAAAGCAGGTGTCCTGCTGCAGCTGGAATTCCCACTGCCCTGCCCAATGACTTCTGGAAAAGTGGAAACAGCACAGGGAAATAATGGAATCCAGGTCTTTGCAACACAACAGTGAGAGATGAAAGACTGATTTTGGTCATTTTTAAAGGCCAGATCACTACAATGTTTTTGTTTTCCCATGTCTTGAAACATGCAAAGGGAATTCCTTGGAGATGGAATTGAGCAAAAAGGCAGAATCCAAGAGCCAAAACTCTGCTCATTTGACAGGACTTGGCTACAGATGCTAGAGGGTAATCTTCCCTTCAGCATAATTAATGTGAAAGTAACATCCTCAAGATCAAGGATTGCCTTCTCCCAGACCCCTGTGATCCCATAACACTTGATGTGGATATACTGTCTCAGACATCCTTTGGGATATTTAGCATAGTGCCAAAACTCCCTTCTCTCTAGCACCTGCACTGTGGTGCAGCATTTCCTACAGATTTGTATTTCTCTTATTTTAAGTTGTAAGGCCAGAGAAAACTAGCCTCCTTAACCCAGAGATTTCAGCTGAATTGAATGCAAATATCAGACAGGTAAAGTGCACAGTAAAACTGTTTAATCATTGTGTTAAAACTTCCTGAAGCTCAGAGTAACTGCAAGCTCATTAGATCATATGAAAAATAGGTGGCAATAGCATTTGAATAACAGTGGAAGAGGATAAGTTTCATGCTTCATAGTAAAAACCCCACAGTTCATCTGCTTTACCCTCATGTTTTGCCAAATTGAATAAGGCTGATACTTTTCATTCATACCCTCATAGCAGGTTAAATGAAGCTGACCATAACTTAAGTATTTATTTCCTTAAGTTGCTCTTTGTTCCTGTATTTGTACCTCCCTGACACATCACTGCAAAGGAGCACATACAAATCTGTTGTTCCAAAGGGGTTTGGGTGTCACAGTACACCCTCAGAGGTAGCCCCATTAGGAAAAACAGTTTGCAGGGGCTTTTTTTCCTTATTTTCAGTATCCCCCAACTGGACATAGAATAACAGGGAGTTTGAGGTTGGAAGGGATCTTTAAGGATCATCTCATTCCCACTGCCAACCATGGGCAGGGACACCATGCACTAGAGACCCGGCTGCTCAGAACTTCATCCAGCCTTGGACACTTTCAGGGCAGCCACAGCTCCTGTGGAAAACCTGTTCCATTACCCTCACTGATTTTTTTACTAATATCTAACCTAAGCCCATTCTTTTTCAGCTTGCAGCCATTCCCCCATGTCCTGTAACTACCTGCTCTAGTATCTTACCTCCATTCAGGTACTGGATGTTGCAGCAGCCCTCTTGTTAGAGCCCAGGCACAGACTCCTTGTTTGTCACAGCAGGGAAAGGGCCCTGGTTTATTCCTCTTTACACCTCAGCCATCCTGACCCCAACCATTCCCTGACTCTGCCTGCAGCAGCTCCTGCTGTAGGTTTCCCTGGCAGCCTCTGACTGCTGGGGATTTCCTGCTGAGCTCTGCCTGCAGGGATCAGTTTGCAGCCTCTGACTGCAGCTTTTACCCAGCCAGGCTGTGACTGCAGGTTCCAACCACAGCTCTGACTGCACACACACACTGACCTCACTGCAGGGACTCTCTCTGCACAGGACCCTGCTTCATGATTCTCTCCTTCATGATCCTCAAGATTCTTCCCCCTTCATGATCCTCCCCAGCTCACCACTCCCTTTGATCCCATTTACCTTTATTGGCTACAGCTGTGACTCATTAGGGGCCAGGCTGTATTAGTTAATTAACACAGCTGTTACTAATCAGGGGCCAGGTCACCTGTATTTCATTCTACAACGGGAAATCTGCACTTTAGGTCATCCCAAACCCTTCTCTTCCTCTGATCAACACTTGGTGTCCCTCCTCTGGTCTCGCTCCACCTCCTTCCTGTGCTGAGACCCCAAAGCTGGATGCAGCACTCTAGGAGTCTCACCTGAGCAGTTCAGAGGGGTAGAATCACCTCCCTCCATTAATTAAGAGGAAACAACTCTGTGCTTTTATCCTCATTAATCCAACTTTGATGCTAAAATTGAGACAAGTGGTATAACTGTACTCTGCAGCAAGAAACTTTGCTACAGCCCTCCTGAATGCTGTTCCTGAGTGCCTCAGCATACATTTCCCATATATTCCCAATGAACACTCCTAAGTGAATAGGATAAATAGGGTAAATATAGCTCAGAAATGCATTTGCTCATAAAGGGTAAAGGTTACAAACAAAGGGCTGGACTGACTGAATCAACTTCAGTAACATCTTGGCTACCAGCATAACACAGAGCCAAGACAGAGATTGTGCACACAAGCTCTTGGAAAGCCTTTTCTTACCACCTTCCTCCTCCTGAAGATTTCAAAGCGTTTCCTAGGAGGTGTTAAGTTACTTTTATTATTATACAAATCTGCTAGGCAAACAACATAGGCTATCTAAAGTGTGTAGTGTGCATATTTAACTTTTTGTCTTTCATGAAGCAATTATACTAAAAGCAAAATGTCTTCATACAAACAAATCAGCAACTTCCCTTTTTGTCCAATTGGGGGGGAAAAAACCCCAAACCAAAATAAACAACAATCACAAAAAAAATATGCCCAAATTATTAATTTCAGGTAAGCATAGATGTGTCCCTTAGCAAAGTTCACAACCAGCCTGGACTCGTTATACCCTGCAAGAAATGCTTCCATTTCACACACACATACCCACACATACACCCAAATATCTGCCCATTTACCTATTAGCATTCACAATTTGATCTTAATTTGCTTTTCCAAAAAAAGCCTTCAATTGCACTCTGAACAATAGCTGTATTTGATATTTAGCTTTTCATTTATGATGCTTGCTTTTTTTCTCCACTTCCAGTACTAGAATAGAAACACAATAAAGTCTCACTTTAAATATCAATTTTAGCAATTCAAATTAAAACACTTAAAACTTGCACTGGCACAGTATTGTTTCAGAGGAATTTTGGACTCTATTCACTGAAAAGTAATTAAACCAGCGTTTTACAGAGCAGATGATTTGTTTTCAAAGGTAAGTTAAGGTGACTCTGTGGTTATGTGGGCAGTGAAGGGATTTATCACTTGTTACCTACAAAGGGAGCCCTGTTCCCCTTGTTGACAGAGCAGTGTTATTGCAGGGCTCTGAAATGTGTAAGAGTTTCAAAGGGGGCAGGTTAAGGGAGAGATTTGCTGAAACCATTCGGGCCAAAATAAGTATTTCTCCCTAAATTCAATCACCACGTTTCCTGACAAGTCAAAAGTACAGCTCCTTCTAGAGACAGATGCATGTTCACATCAGTGCTAAGTCAGAGTAAAAACTATCCTTAGACTTAGAAAAAGAGACTGGAAAATGCTGCTGTGTTGTGAAAATCACAGGGTGTAAGGGAAGACATTATTTGAAGAAGAAAAAAGCTTTTTGCAGCCTAGACAGATCCTGATTTCCAGTTGTTTTCCAGCTGTACTCAGGCATAGCCCTCTTGACTTCTTGATGTTATTTTCCAATTCATGGCAACAAAAGCAAATAGCACACAATGAAAACTAACTACAACCACTGTAAAGAGGGAGTTTCTGTCTTAGGATGACACTGCTGCAGAACATCCAATTCAAGGCAAGTTCATGGCTTTCCTCAATTTTCTGTAAACATATTCCACAGAAGTTATGTTCTGGCAGCAAAAAGAAAACTGTCTGAAAAATTGCATTTAATGGCCTAATTCTATGATCATCACCATCATTCATTTTTCAAATTTTTTTCACCTCTTGGTAAGGAATAAAAGACAAATTGCATTTCTTAGCACTGAAGAAAGAGGCACACTACACGATACAAAATTCTGTCAACACTGAAAGAGCATGATGCTGCAATTTGCTGGTGCTACTAAAGAGCTTGGGGCTCACTTTCCTTCTAAAAAAAAAAACCACAAGAAAAAACATACTGCAGTTCTGTAGTATTGACCTACTGGCAAAAGGGACCAGATCAATAACTAAGCTATGTAACTTCAGTTATAAATACTACCTAGATATTAATACAGTCTTTCATTTAACATTCAAGCCCAATACTATTTCCTCCTCCAAGACTACTTTCAATTATATTTCTGTGCATTTTATTACAAGGCATCAAGTGCTAACTTCCCATGCTTGTTTCTCCCAGATAACTGCAGGCATCAATAGCATGGTGTCTCGTGGTTTCCCCCATCCCCCAGATATTCCTCCTTTGTTATTTTAACTGGGAAAAGCAGGGCATGAAAACAAATCAAAAACACAATAAACATAATAATAGGCTATAGTACATTTTTCCTCTTCTTCTATAAAGCATGTACCAACACATTACATAAAGCCATAACACCAAAAAAATCGACCTAAAATCTTGGCAAAGGAATGTGGGGAATGGGTGTCATTTCCTACTAACATCAAAGCCATTTCAGATTCTGCCTCTCTTTTGCTGTATTTTATTATAAAAACCAATTGGCTTACTGTAGTAAACATGCATAGGATCTGTTGTTGTGAAAATAGACATGGCTATTAACAAAAGGTGTATCCAGGACTACTAGATGAATAACACAAGCTACATCCATGGTTTTTACCTCAGTCAAAGGAACTGTTAGTTTCTGTGCTATATTATTAAGAACAGTGACCATCTGCATCCACAGATGTGCAGAACAGATTGTACTTCAGTTTTGAGAAGGAATTCATGGTTCTGTACTCCAAATTTCTTACCTACCTTTTAAAAGGAAGCAAGTTTGAAGAAGTAGACCATGATTTTGTGGTGCAGTTCTGCTCTCCCGCTACCTTCTGTGTTTTGGCTATTATTGCTATTATACTTTAGTTGGTTTGATCCCTTTTTGCAGCCTCTTGTCCTGTGTTTGCTTTTCCTTGAAGTTCAGAATTATTTCTTCCAACAGCAGGGACAGTAAAAATCAGAAAATAGATTTTTTTTTTTTTTCCAAAATACTCCTATTGATATTTGTCCCTTGTGACTGTGAGTTTCACTAGCTGTTTACCAAGATGTGGCCAATCCCAATAAAATGGACTGAGCTTGGTAAAGCTGAAGGAATGGCTGACCTGTTCCTGAGGGGGTATAGAGAAGGCCAGAAACACTTTTCCCATGTATTAACTGAATGCAGACTTTGAAGCTGGCCAGAATTCCAGAATTCATCTGCACTGGAAATGCTGCTTGTGCTCTGTGAACTGGGAAGAGGGCTGGGCAGTGCAAGGGATGCTTGAGATCCTACCAAGCCTACCAGCAACAAGAAGTCTTTGGTCTGGTACTTCTATTCTATGCAACTTCTAATTCTTATTCTGCACAAAACATCTGCCCAACTTCCCATTCTCATGTATTGTACTTAAATTTATGTTTTATACTTTATAGCTTCATGTGGGTCAGCATGTATATAAACAAAATATACCTAATAGTCTTCCTTTTTTTTTTTTTTTTTTTTA
>WEIU01003274.1:651731-665365 GCA_013389925.1 Aegithalos caudatus
CACATTTTTAAATACTGGAAACAAGCGTGGTGATTTTCTGGACAGTAACTCAGTGTCCCAGAACACACTTATTAACAGTTAAAGGAGAATACTTAAATCTGGCTAACAACACTTCAGCAAATCAGCACTTAAGAGAAGCCCATATGGTTCTGCCTTCTGCCTGGCTCCACGCTGCCAACAGGAAGAGTAGGAACTTAATTTAATGTTGGCACTTAATAGGAATCTATTTTCTTCTCATTAGCAGAACTTTGTTGCTTCACATCTCTGGCCCAAGATGGACAAACTTTGACTAGAGTGACTAAGCTCCCAGCACAAATAGGAAGCTCTATCAAAAGTAATTGCCAAGGTTCATGCACACCATGGAGGTCAGTGCACCCTGGAGTGGTTGATCTTTGAGCTTTTTCATCCATTTCCTTTAAAAAAGGGAGTAGGGGGTTTTCCTTTGCAATGAAGAGTCTTTTACTTAAAGCATTTCAGGATCAGAAGCAACGTTGAGCTCCAAACTCATCATCCCTGTCTCTCCCAGTAAGGACACACATATCCATGCAAAGCAGTCAAATACCCAGTGGAATTCCATGGGACAGAAGTTCTGCTGGCATAGGAAGAGGGAAGAGGCCATGTGAATCTGGGAGAGCAGCCTGCTTTCCTCCTGGAGCACAATCCATCTCCCACGAGATGGAGTGCCACTGACTTATCAATGTTACAATATTATATTCAAGGAATTTTTTGATGTAACCTAGACTTGCCTCAGATTAGCAGAGGGGGGGGAAAAAAAAGCACATTTCTAAAAAAAACTTGGCATTCAGTGAAGTTTACTTCCTTAAAGCTTCAGCAATCAGAGCAGCAAAGCTGATCCTGCAACTAACCCCCTTCCTTAGCCCAAAAGCCCTTCCAAATCCCATCAGTCCTAGACAAAAAACCTGTGTCTGCACTATTGTGACCCCCTAGCCCTTAGACTTTTCTGTGCCAAAGCAAGGCACATTAATACTATGAAGGTGCTAGCAGGGGGGAGACTTTTTTCAGGAATTACAAAGAACCATAAAACTCTCAAAGTCTTTGGGTAAAAAAAAAGCAGTTGAATGACAACCTGCAACAGTTTCACAATCCAATATTACTCTCCAGGGAAGATTATCATAAGTGAACTTTCTGTGCAAACATTTATTAGAACTGAAATCCATGTGACTGGAGTATATAAAAGATTTTATGTAGAACTGACAGTATATTAAGATTTTCAGGTTTATATCCATTTTTCTCTGAGTTTTCTGAAGAACAAACTTATTTTTGCAAGTTAGCAGTTGATAGTTGAAATTTTAAAGAAAGGAAACTCTATACAGAGACATATTAATATTTTTATTTAAATTAGCTCACAGGTAAATATCCTCCTTTATCTCCCTTCTTTTAAATAATCAACTTTAAATATTTATGACCCACCAAAGGATTTAGGAAGCTGAGCTAAACCCTCTAAATGTCTTTATAATGCCATTTGATTTGTCAGAAATTTTAAAATAACATTAAGAAAATGAAGGAATTTCCATTCACACTGGATCAGTGCCTTAGGGCTCCAAGATCTTTAATACTGAGGCTGAGTTTGCAGCTTTGGAGCTGACATATGGGAGTTCAAACTTTGAGAGGATGCAGGCAAATGTATTGGCTATCACTTAAGTTCTAATAAGCTCTGTTCCCTAAAGACTTCATACACTGCACAGAGGAAAAGTTATTTAATATACAAAGATAGGCTACAGCAAAATAATTTTTCTCTGTAACCTGATTCAGACCTGACTTCTTTAGCATATTGCGTGAGCCACATTTCGTATGTGTGGTCCCAGTCCTAATTAACACCCGTGACAATTACTGATTCTAATCTTGCTGCACTATTTTAGCTCAAGCCCAAACTGCTTAAGAGAGGTTTTTTTTCCTCTTTTGTTTCCCAAATTAATTAGCAGTTGCTGCTGTCTTGCCAATGGACCACATTTTCCTTTGCTGCTCTCTCACCATCCACACATAGAGCTTGGAATCCCAGTGAGTTGGTTGTGCTGACACTTCACACTGGTTCTGAATGAAAATATACATTTTAACAGTTGATATTTATTTAAATTAATCATCTTTATGGAGCTACTGGGGTAATGCTGTGGGAAAAGGCTCAAAGACACAGACATGGTTTCCAGGCATTGGGTAAAGATCTGGTTGTTGACTGCCCTGTGGACACCATCAGACTTTTCCCCATGTACTTTAGACAACAGAATAGAGCTTTTCTGGATCCTGATTCCATTTCTGGCTCACAGCTTACTCTTAGGTATTCCCCACCACTCGTCTGAACTGCCCTGAACAAGCACCACAAATCTGTGTACAACCTCTTGACACACTAAGAAATTTCAGTGTAAAGTCTCTCATTTAAGAACTATTCCATTCAACCTTTGTCCATGGGCAGGGAAAGAGCCAAGAAACAGGTGGACCCATGATAGGGATCAGACATAAAAGTAGCCCTAGAAATTGAACAGAGTTTTTCCTGACTTCCAGAGCTAGGCCCTACAGTTAAAAAGAAGTATCTTAATAAAAAGAAAAAAATGAGAGAGAATACACAAGTCAGACAAGATAAAAAGTCAATGTTACTACAGCTCACTTAATTGCTCAGCCCTGAACATCTCAGACAGGAAGATATCATATGAAAATAATCAGAAGAACATGCAAATATTTTCAGGTTAATAGAATTCCAAATTTCATCATCAAATCATAGACAATTAGTTTCTGCACAGCGACTACTTCTAAGAGCCAGCCAAAGTTCTCGGGCCTCAAGAGTATTATTCAAAGGTCAAGAAAATTCACTGAGGACAAGATAAAGAGATGATCCCCCAAGTAGGGGTCATTTAATCTTTCCCTGCACTGCACACCATCAGTGCCAGTGCACTCTGCAGACCCTCTCTGCAGAGCTGTGCTCAGACTTGCTACAGGTATTAAGGTTACAGGAGTAGACTTGAGACCTCATCATCTTCTATTCTTTCATACTCTGGGAAAATGAAGACACCAAAGTTGCCTTATAAATATTACATGAACCTGAAATGAAACCCAGGAGCAGCTCAGAGCCAAGCCTTATCTTCTTGATGACTGAGTTAGAAATCTCCTCTGTCTGTTATCAGGAATACTTTTGTGCAATGGCTTGGCCACAGAATCCCCACTGCCTCTGAGGGGAGCTGGGACTCTCAACCTTCCCTTCTCTCCTGCCTCTCTTGCTTGTCCCTTTTCCCTCCACTACAAAGACTGACTTGCTGCCCTGGAAAGCTTTTTGAAGTTAAGACCTTAATACAATTTCTTCCTTTGTTTGATATAGAAATCTCTGATCTCCCTCTCTTCAGGATTCTCTTCCCCAGTCACGTCCCCCTCTTGGTGCTGTGAGAAGACAGCTCTGAGCATTTTAACAAACACCTGTTGCAAAAAAACTGGAATTAAAAAATCTGGGGTTTTGGCTCTCCTCTTCACATTCCTTCTTCCCCACACACACACTATTTCCTCTAATATAAATAAAGCCTTAAATAATCAGAGCTAATTTAGAGCAAGCAAATAATACAGGTAATCTCAGATGAAGCAGTTTTAAAGTTTTTAAGACTACTATAATCCACCCATCATAAGAAAGATATTCAGTGTATCTTGCCAAATTAAGTTTGAGGGTTTTTTTTTTAATAATATCTCAGAAAAAAAAAAATCACAATTCTCTATTCTGTCCATTTTTCACTGCCTTGAGTTCATAAAGAGTGAAAGGAGCAGAGGCATAAATGTGAAAAATACACTTTATATTATATTAGAAGACAGAAGCCAAGGTCTAGATGTTGTCAGAGAAAAACATTTAAAACAGTAAAATATGAAACAGGATTACATCTCCAGGGCAAAATCAGATTGCTCCTTTCTAAGCACTTCAATTGTACATACAAATAGAGTGATTGCATCTAATAAAGGAAGAGGAAAATAACTGTAGACAAACACAGATGGGTACATATATGGTTAAGAGGAGTGTATCTGTATCAACATAGACCTATAGACAGCCAAAACTGGAGGCACAGCTGAATTAACCAGCCCTAAGATGAACTAATAAAAACAGTTCATTATTTCTATGTACCCACATGGCCCTCAAAAAATTTCTTTGCTAGCAAAAAGAATTGTATTTGCTCTAACTACCAGTTATGGTACACAGGCAAAATATTGTCCTCATTTCTTTCATTTTAATGTTTTCCTACTATCTCATTTTAAAAGACACCTATAATAATCTTATTCTTGTTTTGCTTAACAGTCCTAAAAGTTATTAGACATATATTGTCTAATTGAAAGTTACTTCCAGTTTAGTTTCCCCCATCAGAGTTATGAGATGAAGTGCCAGCTCAAAAATAATCTTTAACAAATATTAAATTATTAACATGTTACTAAAACAAGAACAAATGAAACTGAGAAGGAAATCTATAATTTGCATTCCTAGTTTTATTATGATCATGTCTTTATTCCCAGATAAGAAAATATTTTGCCACTTGCATTATGGCTTACCCTTCTCACTGCTCACCTCCTTCATGAACCTTAGGTTGGAAAAAATGAAGACAAAGGGTGCACAGCACTTTTGTAATTATCACCCCTTCTATAATTAGATAAGACTTTTACTTTTCCAGTGGATACCAAACAATGAGTTATGTTATTTAATAACCTGAGCTAAATCCCCTTAACCCCAAAAAGGAAAAATTTGGTCCAAATTATTCAAATAACTCCATTCATGTAGGCAGAAGTGTACATGCAGCTATAGCATGAATTCCTCCTTCAGCTTGCTTTTTCTGCTGTTTTTAAGAACAGCTTCCAAAGCACTGCTGATTTCTAGGAAATCTTTTGTGCAGCACACTGTGGTGCTAAGAACCCAAGAGAGTCCTGAAGTGAGGTTTTTCTGAGACAAGGAGACAATGTCATCTCACTAATTAGAAAAGGTTCTACCATTTAAGACCTTGGAACTATTTTCAGTCTGTTTAGCAATTATGAGAAAACTACTGAACGCTACTGAAAAAGTTATAAATAGACTGCTTGTCTGCATTAAATTATTAAATAATCCATTTACTTCACTGTGCAGATGCACAGTTCCACTAATCCACCTTCCTTTGCTTTTCACAGTAGATGAACTCTGAGTTTGCTCCTTTTCAAGTCTCACAGGTAAAAGGTTTTATACATTCAGAGCAGGAAAACATTCAGAGTAGAACTAAGAGCAGGCACAGTTAGCAAAAACCCCTCACACCAGCACAGTGATGTGGGAATGCTCCAGGCAAAGCCTCCAGAACCAGTACTGGAAGAAAGCCAACCTGAGAGCACCCCAGCCCTTTTAGGGGTTTTTCAGTTTTTAGGGAGGGTCTCCTGCAGCAACACACCCTCTGCACTGTTCCCACTCTTTGTTCCAGCATGGACTAGAGGGAATGATTCAGAACAAAGCCCAAAGCCTCATCTTACAGTTAAGCAATGCAGATGATCAGGGCACTGCCCACGTGCTCTCTGACCTTGCTCACACACTGCAGACACAGCTCAAGTCTCTAAGAGGAACAAAACCAGGTAGAATTCAAGGACATCTTATGCATTCAGCCTTTTTCTAAAGACGCTGCACTAAAGCAGTAATTCCCTGTGATACAATTTATAGTGGTGCCACTACACAGTGCTATACTAATTTGTGAATGTACATGATAATTTTTTTTAGAGGCTTATTCTGCTTTGGTGCAGAAATGAAACACTGCCCAGCTCTGTTCTGCACAGGTCTGGGAATATAAACTAGGTCTCCTCTGATTTCAGCAATGCCAAGAAATTCTTGGATTTTACACTGGCAATCTCCCAAGGAGAGGAAGTCGGTGATTTATAGGAAAAGACAGCTATAAAGAGCTCTTGCTTTCCTCAGTTTTAATTGACTACAGCACCATTGGCCTTTAAGATTTACTTCCCCTCTAGATATCTTTTTAAGATACAACATGCATTTTGCAGAGTGCAGATTAGACTGCATCTGTTTGTTTCCTCATTTCTCTTCTACTAGAAAACCTCAAGAACACAGCTAATGAGAGTGTGGAAACCGCAGCCATGCCTGTCCCAGCCAGGCCCCAAATCTGCCTGGATGGCATTTCTCTGATATTAACATTTCCTATCAAAAATGTGCATCATCACTCTGTGGACGCTGCAGTGCATCTGACACTGAGTATATCCATTGCATGTACTTATATGCATATATATGCAAGGCACAAGGCCAAAACTGCAAATCCCTCTTACTAAGAGCACTGTTTAATACTGACATTAACACCAGGGAAGCATCCTCTCAAGCAGTGTGGGATACTGTTATCTGGAATAGCAAAATTACACACCACTCTGGCTTGCTGGGACACGGGAAGTTCAGATCCTCAGGGAAAGCCTTACCCAAAAAAGAGGAGCAGAACCCATCCACCCCAATGCACACCTGAACTAGACCCATTTTCAATAATGCCGAACCCTATAAACCCACTAAATCCCCCCCTTTCACCTATTTGTGCTTCCTCACAAAGGAATTTCAAGGTGGTACAAAACAACAGCTGCCCAGGAGGGAGCAGGGGTTGGCCCTTCCCTGTGCCACTGCTCTGGGTACAGAAGTTTTCTGTGAAACTATTTCTGCTGCTGAAATTAGAAGCCTCTGCCTTCAACAGTGAGAAGCAGAGGTTTTGGTGTGATATTAAGCCAATGATCACACTACAGAGAAATGCCTGTGTACAGCATGTGAGTGATCACAGAGCCATCCAGTGGACCAGCAGGAAAAGGAAGGAAGGAAAAGTCATCTAAAAAAAAGGGAGATGAAGTTCTATGTAGGGAATCAAATACCATTCCACCCTGCTGAACGTTTTTTTTTATATTTATCCCAGACAGTGACTAATAATAATGATGATAATAATAACAATGATGATATTTTTTACATCAATGTTTATAAAATGTGAATATGCACAGACTGCACAGATGTTAAAGGGCAAATTTTCCTAACCTCTATTCTCAGCTCCACTATCTCCTTACACAACAAAAACTGGGAAAAGGTTGGGTTTTTTTTCCCCCATTCATAATGCCCTAATGCTATTTTCATCCATTTCTGCCTCTGTCATCTTATTTTTCACTGAAAACTCCTTCATGGATGAAATATTCATAACCAATTATTCTTGATCAGCCTTCACCTAGTTTTACACTCTCAGTATCAGAGACAAAACAAGTTTTCTTTAAATAGCTTTTCCCAGTGCAATGCCTACATTTAGTTTTAATCTGAAACAGCACACATTTTAACTAGCAGGGCATGAGAAGCCCCATACACTGCACAAATATTTACTGCCTAAACTCCTCCCTCCTGACTTGTTCTCAGTCTTTAGCAGAACAGCACTTATTGTTACAAATCACACAAGAAAAAAGGCTTTCTGTAATAGAAACAGCATTCAGTTAATGGAGACAGCAGGTGAAACAAGAGTCTCACTGGAATTACAGAAACATTTACACTAGAATTTAATTTTCTTGCCACCCATTTTATCATTTTTATTTCAGTTTAGGTAATATGGTATTAATTTTTTGCCTTGTCATACAGAGCATTGAGGTTAAAAACAAGATTTCTTTTACTCCAAAATGTTTGAGATTTTTATTGTAACTGCCTGAAATCTTTAAGTAATCACCCAAGACTTTGTCATGTCTACAAAAGAGAACCCAGAAGGAAGTTGTAATTGATTAGATACCCTGATGGGAAAAAAACTGCATGGATTCTCTGGATGGGACACACAGGCTGGTAGTGACTCTCCCTGGTGGTCCCAGATTACGAGAGAGATAGGATTTAATTTGCTACAGTAAGCAAACATTTTTCTAGGTACTGTGGGCAAGAAACAAAAAATACAACTCATCATTCTGCTGGAAGTGACAGTTCCCACCAGTGTTCCTGAAATGTTACAGAAATAAGCTGCAGTTATAATTAGATCTCCTCTCCAGGTTCCCCTGCCTTTCCAGAGCATCACATTAGCTCACCTTGGACAAAACAAATGGCAATGCCTCAACCTGAACTGGCAAATTGTTCAAGCAGCACAATTGTTAGCACAAAATGAGCATTTTGGAGGCGTGATTGAAGTGTTTTGACCTTGATAGGTCCCTCCATATGGAGTTGTGCTTGCAGGTCTATTGCTCCATGCTTGGTTGAGGAGGAGAGGAAATAAAGAATGGAACAACAGAAAGGCATGGATAAAAGCTGTCTCCATAGCCCCTCCATGCCACATCACATGTGCTCCTCAGTGATGTACATACACAAGAAACAACCAGAAAGTTACAGCACGTGAAGAAAAGCTGACTTCACTCCTTCATTCCTTAACTAAACACAATCCTGCTGTTCTTAAGCAGAATTCCTAGGGTTTGAATGCCTGCAAAGGGGGGAATTTCACAGTTTGCAACAGAGAGACACAGAGCTCTAGAAATAAAACTGGAATGGCCAGAATGGGAGCGTTCATGGTGGGGCTGTGTCCCTGTTCCATGCACGTGGAATGCAATTTCCCTGATGGGTACACACCATAGTAAAATAAGTCATTTGCATTGGGGAATATGCCAAAGGTCTGAATAGAATGGATGCCACAGGCTTACAGTACAAACCAGGATGATCTTTCTATTATATTTCCACACATTTCATGGGTAAATTCTAATTGTGTTTTGCCTTTTTAATACCAAATTTGAGCCTTTGCTCTCTGGCTTGTCTATCTCACTCACAAGTCCCCAGGGAAGCACCACATTTCCCTCTCATATGTGACATAAGATAATTTTTAATACTATATTAAATACTGGTTGAAAAGTCTATTACCATTTTTGATTAACACAGAGCTATTTGCATGCATATTTGCATCACTGAAAATACACAGATTAAATCAATGAATTAAAGCATAGGTGGTACTAAGTGAATTGATTATTTATTCAGGTGACACATTAATGAGAAGATATATACTGTGCTTTTGATACAATTATTTCAATACCATTAGATACCTATTTTTCAATACCATTGTTACCTATTTTTCTTGTGATTAGAGTATACCCACAGGTATTTCATATTATTACATGACAGAATCAGTGATAATTAATATTTCTATGGATGTCTGTGATGGTTTTAGAGCAACTCAGAAAAAGCTGCAATATGTTGAAAGGACTTGTGAACTTGATGGATAAAACTCAGCAGCATGTCCTGATCCTGCATCTCTATGCCCAAGACATGGATGCCACTCTTTCTCCTTTAAGATTTCTCATCAGTACTATAGTATGCTGGAATGAGTGGGATTCCTGAATTTTAAAATTCAGAACAAAAATTCACATGAGAGTGTCACTTCAGACATCCTTTGAGTAGATACTTATATGTGAAAATGGTAGCAATAACTCTTCATCTTAGTTAAAACAGAATCAGAGTCAAAATGCCTAGAAGAGGTCAAGAAGTCACCCTGTCCATTTGGGTTCCACAAGATACACTCAACCTCTTCCTGCAACATATTATCCTAACCTTTAAGTCCCTCCAGAAACTCCTAATATTTCAGTTCAATGATTAACTGTTGTATTTTCCAACACTAGAGTCTACAGTATAAAGCCTTAACTCTGTAACTAATTTAAAAATAAGGAAACTAGGAAAAAAAAATACTAACTATAAATACATCCTTGAAATTCTGGACATCTAAAAGGGAAGTGGTGTAAGAGGCACACAGGACAGTTAAATAAAGCAAACATCTTAAAGATGCTGTCACATACTGATTGCTTCTTTGCAGGTATATACAGTGTGAATATTGTGTTTTCTTCCACAAAAAGAGAGAATTTAGCAATAGAACACACTACTGTAACAATCAACTTTAGAGTTCTATTTTATCAAATAAACATGTATGTGCTTATGCATACAACCACAACACTTGATTCAAAGGAATTAAAACAAACCCAAGACTTTTTAAAATAGTCTTTTCATTTTTTTAATCATGTACTTTTATACTAGAAAATTATTTTCCTTTAGGTTTTTTCTCTCCCATCTAGGGATTGTTTTTCATTTCATTTCTATTAATATCAGAGAAAAGTGTCAATAGGGTAATATATATCAAACTTTCATCACCAGAGTCAAAGATAGCCATGAAGCAGATTTACACTTCTGGCCAAAAAAGAGTCTGAAAACAGAAGCTCCCCTTACAGAAGAAAAAAACAAACAAACAAACAAACAAAAAAAAAAAAAAAAAAAAAAAAAAAAAAAAAAAAAAAAAANAAAAAAAAAAAAAAAAAAAAAAAAAAAAAAAAAAAAAAAAAAAAAAAAAAACCACCACCACTTGGGAGGACAGAAATAAGACAAAGAACATCCTACAAAAGTACAACCATAATATAAAGGAAGGATGACAAGCAGACAAGCACAACTCCTTTGTGAAAAACTGTGAATGATATCACAACCCTTTATATATACCTTTTTNCAAAACAAAACCCCAAAACGAAACAAATACTCCACAGGTTTGTTAAAGATGAAGATTCACACATGCTAGAGAGACACACTGGGGGGTATCCCAAAATGTCTTCCCACACCTCAGCAGCTTCACATTTAAGTGGCACTTGTTTTCATTGCTATTCACTAAATTATCTCATTGTTCCAACTGAATAGTATAAGAAAAACATAGACTGCAGCAAAGGAAATAATCAGTCACATAATAATAACACTTGTTCAGGTGCAGTAAGAGGGCAGCAGGTAACTGGTATTTACAAGCCTCTGCAGGGAAACACGGAGGCAATTGCTGTTCTTGCCTCCCAAAATAAAATTATTCCAAAAGAACAATTGCAGAATCAACTATCTAAAAACCCATAGAGGAGCCCCTTTTTCCTCACCAGGTGTTACAATACAGACAAAAGAACAGCACAAAGCATCTAAAAAGGCAACACAGGCTCTCCAGAGAGAAAAAAATTGATGAATCTTGGATCCCCTTAACCTGCACACACAAACTTCTACAAACAGAGCTTTTCACTGGTATTAGAAACAGAGGAACACCAAATTCCTCCCCACCCTGTGCCATAATGAGGTTTCCACTATCACACTGTTTACACTTGGAGGAAAATTACAAGAAGCATCACCATGAACAAGATGCAACCTTGTCCACACACAAAATTTGTTTTCAGTCCTAAGTATTTCATGATTGATTTGTGACATTTGCTATTTGATATTCTTTATGAAAATTACGTCCAAATGCAAGAGCAAATGATTGAACTACATGAAAATAGAAATATATGCTCCCTTTTTTACCCATTTATCGTGCTACAACAAAACAAATTTGGGGTATTAAGTCCTCCGTTTAGACAACAAAATGGTCCTTTTTGCCCCATGAAACAAAAGAAAACTGGAACTGGCTGACATCTTTTACACCCAAGTCCATCCTGCTGCCCTGGCAAACACCACAGCTCAAAAAGTACCTTCAGTAATCAGCCCCCACTTTTGAAAAGCAATTTATTTATTCCCTTCCACCATTCCCCCAGCTTTGAGAGTCAAACTGAATTCAAACATTGCTCCTGGTATTTGAAATAATCTTTTGCAAGGCATTATCTTTTCAACCAGACACGAGCACAGGGTTCCTTCAATAGGCACCTGGGTGTGTACAAAGTGTACTTACATAGGAAAAGGCAGAACACCAAAGTGCAAAACACCTTCATCTCTGGAAACAGCATTTCCTACAAGGTCTGAGACCCCAGAGAACAGCAACTGAAGTAGTAAGGATAAGGGGGAAACAAAGAGATCTGAGAAATCACGTGTATTTAATCTTCAAAGCACCGAAAAACCAAAGTGAAACATCTTTCTATTTTACATCAAAGCTGACTTTTTAAATCAGTGCTGTGCCCATTAACAAAGATAAAGCGGAAAAAAACTTCTTGTTGCCAAATCCAGATGGCTGTTCCAGGGACCAGGGGCTGGAATTTATGGAGACTTGCTTTCTTCAGCAGCATTTCACCATTTCTAAGTGTCTTTTTGTTTGTCACAGGAATCTAAGCAGTGGGCAGAAAGCCAAGTTTACATGCCCCACTTCCCCCATGCACATCTCACTTGGCATTTACTTCACAGGCAAAGGAGCTCCCTTCCAAGAGTTTGCCTAAATCTCAGTGGGCAGCCAGTTTGGGCATCATGTTTTCCTTTAAGATTACACAGCACAACTGACACGCAGAGTAAAATACTTCATTTTGGTCAGACTTCCTCCATCTCACCTCCCAAGTGAGATCCCCAAATAGCAAAGTGATTTCCAAATCCTCAGCGCAGTGTGTGTCAAATCCCACAAAACACCGAGACATGAGACAGCAGCACTGGCACAGCACCAGCTCCTTGACAAACATGAGAGTAGTTTGGTGCTGTTTTGCTGACTTGTGAAAGTAGATTGCAGCCCCAGCTGCTGTGCAAACTGAATCACATTTTCCACAGAGGGAAGGGAAAAGGAGCCTCCTCTCAGAAGTTCTTCCAGAATCATCGCCGTGTACAGGGCACATTTCCTCTCCTGCTGAAGCCAAGGTCTGCAGGAATTACAAAAACCTTCAGGCACAAAGAAGGCCTTACAAATTCTGCTGGTGTATCATTCTAGGTGCTTTGACTAATTTTCCATGATTTTTCTGGAAATAACTAGGTCTGGGAAAAACTGTGATGAAGATTTGGGTGGTTTTACTGGGGGAAGTGAAAGGCAATATATCACATCCATAGGATCCAGTGACAAATGACTCACAGGGGTTGCACCTCAAAGGATCTCTTCAAGAATAAACCATCCTGGCATGGAGAGCCAGATACTCATCTCTGGCTTGTTTTTATCATGTGTGGTTTAGTAGGTTTTTGTTTGTGGAAAAATAAAAATTTGTTTTTGCTTCTCAGGTGGGTTTTTTTTTCTCTAGAAGTACTTGGCACCAAGAGACATTCTATTATTTAAATAGAATAATACATGTCAAATGTAGCACAACCACCTCAGGCTGAGGAGGTCTCCTAGATAAAAACAAGGGTGGAAGAATGAGAGGAACTGGAATACCATGAGTTAGTCACAATATTGCTTTTCCCTATGAATCCATTAATGGCAACAGGTAGATACAATTCACAGAAGGGAAGGGAGGCAGAAAATACAATGGATTAACACAAACTGCCAGAAAGAATGTGTAATAGATTTTCTTTGCCTTTTTGCTATAACAATATACGCCTGATTCTCACCCAACTGAATCAGTGTAAGACTTCCAAAGTCAATATTTGATATTTTTCCATGAATTGCCATTGCTTTGGATGCAGACAACAAACCCCTTGTTTACCTTACCTCTTCTTTCATCAGAGAAGGATGATGAACAAACTCCAAAATGAAAATCTGCAGAGGCACCCAAAAGTAGAATCTATACTTTCTTATTCCAGACAGGTATAACTGCATCTCAAAAGTCCAAAATTGCAAAAAGTTTGGCTTTTTTTTCAAGGCAAAGAGGATCAACTTCAAGCTGAAAAATACCACAAAAGGGAAACTCTTGCCTAAAAATGCTTACTAAAAGTGACATGTTCATTTTTAAACCAGCAATTTGTCTCTAGTGATTAAAAATGCTGAACTACCTAATGGAGTCCAAATGCACCATTGTGCATTATATAGATGAAAATGTGTGTTTCTGCATTGGGT
>WEIU01003275.1:14163-24561 GCA_013389925.1 Aegithalos caudatus
GGCGGATGATCTGCCAATTAAAAGTCCAAACAATCCTTTTGGTAAAGGGCCATAAACCTCTGTATTCAGCACATGAATAGCCGAATCCTTAATTAGGACATCGTCTGAGAGGGGTAAGTCCAAACCTCTGATCCCAAGGGTACTGGCAAGGAGGGAGGAGATTGAGACCCCCGGGCTTGGATTGCAAAAACCCTGTTGGTTTGAGGGACACTGGGTTGCGCATCCCATCTCCCGTTTCCCTGCTGGGAGGTGAGGTGGCTACCTTCCCTGTCAAATTTTGACCTGCACGTTTCGCCCCAGTGGTAACCCTTTTTCCACTGCGGACACAGGGAAGGAGCAGCGGTGGGACGAGAGATGTTTTTCCTTTCCCTTGAGCGGGACAATCTTTCCGGAAATGCCCTTTTTGGTGGCAATGAAAACACCGGGGAGCAGCTTTCTTAGCTGTATTAAAGCTTTACTGTAAGGCAGCAGCTAAAACAGATGATGCACGGTGTTCCTCTGTCCTCACATTCTAACAGGCTTTAATGTAAGCGGCCAAATAAGTACATTTTTACCGAGAGCAGTACTTTCTGGCAAACCACATTAGCATGCTCAGTCTAGTCGTAATAACAATGCGGCAGCTGCTTCTTCTTTGTCTATTTACCTATAATGGCTGTCTGCAATCTATCAACAAATGCTATAGACGACTCCTGGGGGCCTTGCCGAATGGATGCAAAGGAAGACTCCTTTTGTCCAACCTCCAGGACTCTTTTAAGAGCTTTCAAAGCTAGGTTGGAGCTTTGCTGCAACACTGTGATCTAAAGCAGCTGGGGCCTCCGGGCCAGCATATGTGCCTTGTCTCAGCAGTTGATTGAGACCACCTGCTTGGAAATTTGCAATGTTATCCATAACTTGTACAGTAATGAGCTCCGTCCATTCTGTCAGCCACACTGAATATTGCACTGGTGTTAGTATAAGTTTAGAAAGCATTCGCCAATCAGTCAGAGCCGTAGTGTACCCTTGGTCAACAGCCTCGATCAGCTCCAAAGTATGTTGCGACTGCACCCCATAGTCTGGGACTGCTTTACGAACTTCTTTTATTAATTCAAACAGGGGTTGTTCATACTCAGGCGGTTGCCATGGCCAGCCTTGGGCAACATTGTCTAGCTGTTTGGAAAAATAGGCCACAGCCCTCTGTTGGTTCCAAAGGCGCTGTGCTAGTATCCCCAAAGCCATGCTTAGTCTTTCATATGTAAAAAGTTCAAAAGGTTTAGTTAAGTCTGGCAGTCCCAGTGCTGGAGCTGACATTAGAGAGTGTTTAAGCTGTTTAAAAGCTGCTCTAGTGTTTTCAGTCCATATGATAATTCCTTTTTCGGCTGCTTTTAATGCTCCATATAGGGGTTTTACGAGCAGTCCATAATTTCCTATCCACAAATGACACCAACCTACCATTCCCAGGGAAGCTTGCCTCTCTCATGGTATGGGGCTCTGGGAGTCGACAGGTGGCTCATTTCTGTTCTTTGCTGAGCTGCCAGTGTCCACGAAAGATCTCAAGCCCCAAGTAAATTACTGCTTCTTTGGCAATCTGTGCTTTGTCTTTAGAAACTCTGGCTTCGATTACGTCATCTTCTGAGGCAGCTCTGTGGCCACGATGTTGCTATGGAAACTCACCAGCCTGAGAGTGGGAGAGGCACCACTCCCTCCATGGGAGGTCCCCTCTCCGCCCTCTTGGTAGACGGCTCTGCCCCCTGCTCCACTCCTAGTGGTGGTGCCGTTGGCTGCACACACTGGCTGTCCCCTCCCCCCGCCCCCGCCCACCCAGGAGCTAGTGGGGATGAGAGGTGGGGCGCAGTTGGAGCAGATGTCCATGGTTGCATTGGCGGCGGCTGCGGCGGGGGAGCCACTGCAGTCGGGGCTGGGATGGCAGCGGCTTAAGCCGCAGCTGTGGGACGTGGGTGGGGGAGAGCACAGGAGGTGGTGTCCATGGCTGCCAATGTCTGCCTCCCTTCTCCTTCACGGGCAGAGACCCCACCAGAGCCACATCCCCCTGTGTCACTGCCCTCCCCTATAGCTGTGACAACGGCAGCAGTGTGGGGACTGGCCCAGTTCTCAAAGCAGGAGCCACTTGGTCTAACTCCACCTCCTCCTTGCCTTCATACCCACTGTTTAATATTGGCTGTTCTATTTTTCTTCTCTTTTTTCCTTAAAGCTGTACATGTTCTTTTTTAGCTTCTGATGGGCTTTGCTGACATGATAAAAGCATTAAAAACCTAGCATACTCTAATTCTTCAAAATACCTGTCTTCATGTATGCGAGACATTAAGTTTGATATTAATTTCTTATCTAAGCTACCGAATTCAGGCCACATCTCATCGTTATCTAATTGATAAGTTGGCCACATTGTTCCTGAGAATCTGATAAGTTTGAGTTTTAAAAGCGATGACTCTCTTTCAGTTAGCTTTCGCCAGTTTTTCAATATTAGAGCTAAATGGCTATCTCTCAGGATATTATTATTATTCTCACAGGAGAATGCACACCCCATGTCTTAATAGTTATGAGTAAGAAAATTGCAGAAATCAAAATAACCGGGGAGAGAGAAAGAGAGCAAGAACAAGTAAGATAGTGGTTTAAAATTCAACACCTTAGGAGTGGTAGCGCAGGAGCTAACCCACTGCGCCACTGCTGACCCCAGGTTAATACTCACCACTGCAGGGCTAAAACTCCCCTCTTTCAGAGGGCACCCCCTCCTACCACTAGTGGATGAGACGGGGACCAACAAATGAATGTAAAAGCAGTTCCGTCTGGACCCACTGGAATCCTTCCACACTAAACAAAACTATAAGAGATTTCTTAACACCTGACTCAGGTGCTAAAACAAGCAAAATACCACCTTTATTCAGTTACTCCGAGGATTCTTGGGTTCTGATACCCTCCGGATCACACCTTGGGCCCACTGGGGGTGCCAGGCGAAAGTGGGGAAAGGATCTGGGTGTTCCTCTGGTCTAGGGGTTTTTCAGATGTCTTGCTGTCGTGGCAGAGTATGCACAAAAAATGATGCCTTGAGAGGCTACCTAGAACAGAGGATAGACAGTGTTAAAGGAATAAAGCAGGTATTTATTAAAATGCCTTCAAAGGATACACCTTGGGCAGTACAAGAGCCTGGCCGAAGTCACACCCAAGATGGACGACGGGTCACACTTGTATAAGTTTTGGTCTATTTACATACTGGGGTTAATTGTCCAATTACAGCTTTAGGTTATGAAGTCCCATCCTCCCAGATCGCTCTCCTCAATTTGCTGTTGTTTATACTTTTTGGGCCTGAAGCTGTAACAGTGTCCTTGGTTCTCAGGCTGGAAAGGATTATTTTGTCTAACAAAACTGTGAAGAGAACTTGCTAACACTTTATATGAAGTTCAGAGTTATATACTAATGCAGTACAGAATCTGGAAAATATGAAAGTTAAAATTTAAGGCATCACCTAGGCCAATAATTGACAGGCATGGCCAGAAAGGAAGAAACATCTCTTTTTAGAGCTTCATCCCTGAATTTTTGCATTAATGTTGGGGGTGCATGAGATTGCAGCAGCAAATTAGTTGGCAGGGTGGCAGGGGAAAAATAGGAATTATCTGACACTTGTGCCTCAGCAGAAAGCGCTGCAGCCAGATGTGTTACTAGAGCTAGAGGAGGGCAGGGATCACTCCTTTCCTCAAGATCAACAGAGGCAGAATCAAAAGACTCACCAAGTCCCTGAGAACACCTGTCCTCTAATTCAGTGGGTAGTTTTGCCGAAACATTGCTGATATTTACAGCAGCCTCTGAATTTACAGCATCTGTGGTAGAGCATTCATGGACTTGCTTGGCAGGCTGCAAAGTTTTCAAAGCAGTAGATACAGTTTTCTGTGATTAACATATCATCTGTGACTGGCCATCCCTGCTGTTTCTGTGCCTCTAGCTCCACTCCCACCTTTCCCTACACTGCAGCAGTGTAGAAACCAGGGGGGGGGAAGAATGCATTACAATTGTTATTCAACCATACTAATAAAGCAGCTAACTTAGCTGTCAGGGTGTCCTAGGGTGACTTTAAGATGCTTGTATGCCCAATCGTCTGTTCTATTTGTGCTGTATATTGAGTTCTGTACCTTTAAACCTGGTTCTGGGAGCAAATGGGGAGAAAGAAGCAGCGCGCAGTGTGTTTTAAGAAAATTACCTGACTCCTCCTCATTCTTGCTCTGGCGGTGTTCATCTGAAGCACAGACAGCAGTGGGGCAGAGATCTCCTGTGCTTTTAATTAGTTTTAGCTAGCTGAGACAGAGAAGTTCCCTGGAATATTTTTTTTCTTTCTTGGGACTGTTTAAATCTGTTCTAGACAGAAAAACCCAGAGAATCACCGACGGCTTGCACCTGTGGCCCACTGGGGCCTGGACCTCAGGAGGGTCTGAGACTGATAAAAGACTGAGTGAGCTGAACTACACCCAGGGCAAGGACTTCCTCAGTTCTGCCATCTCTCTTTGGAGCAGCGAGAGGTTTTATTGTTTCATATTATTCATTCTTTGTGCTTGTGGGTATTTTGTTTGTTAAATAAATAGGGTGTTTTTTTTCACTTCTCTATGAGGAAGTTTTCCCAGACCGGCTGGGGGAGGGCTGTTTGGGTTTGCTTTCTGGAGGAACCCCTTTTTGAGGTTTCCTCACAAATTTACTCTAAACTAGGACACAGGGTTTTAAATCCCTGTTCTTTCAAAACTCTCGGTAAAATTTCTAAATAAAGCTTCTGCTCGAGGGACGTAGCTTGTTCCACAGTTCCGCATTTGTGTCTTACCTGCCCAGCAAGTGAAGACAAAAGGTCGGGTATCCCCTCCGTGCATAGGTCTGTTCGAACATGGTGGCTGCTGCCAGAGATTCAGTGAATGTGTCCCTGTTTGAGTGCCATTTTGCAGCAGCTTGGAAAAAAACAGAGACCACTGCTTCTTCCAGCAGGATCCATCTTTATAACACACGCACACCACCCAGTATTTATATGTTTCTACTATGGGAAAGTTTAAAGAAAGTCTTGGGAATAAGCAGGAGGAAAGAAAAAAACAGCCTGTTACCTCCAAGGACTCGTTAGAGCAGACTTTTCTGCCCTTATTGGCCATTCACTCAAACATGCAGTCCCCCAGCGTTCTGGGAGACAAGAGAGGCATTTACACCTGGTGTTTATGGTTGTAGTCATTCCTCTGGTGTGTACCTTTCCCAAGAGAACAGAGAGTGATTATCAAAGATAAGTGTAACAAGTTGCTTTTCTACACAGGACTCTCATTAAAGCCAGCATGGCTGCTGCAGGCTGCCACTTCTGCAGTTTGCCCAGAGAAAAGCTGAACCGGAGTAAGACATCACAGCCCCTTTGGTGTAATTAACTGCTCTTCTGACAGCAGTTGCCTCTGTTGGTCAGAAGGCTTATGAAAGCACTCCAAGTTTTCCTTACCAAAATTAAGCTGTGTTTGCTTAAGCAATTTCTATAGGTGTCTTGAGATAGTATGGACCATAGTGCAATGGGGAGTGTTCACATGAGCCACATAGGCCTGCAGTGGGAGGTGTTTTCAGCCACTAACAATATATGCAGCCAAGAGCCATAACATTTCATCCATCCCATTTCAATACACCACCCTCTTTGGACTCCAGGCTTGCACCAACACACGCATCCCTCACCTGTAGTAATGCACTTCCCATACATGGGAAGGTGTTTCTATATAAGAAAAAGGTTTGAGTTTACTTCTTGACTTATTAGGAGTTTCGTCTGGAAGGTTCTGTACATGTCCCTGAGTGCCAAGAGAGAAACACCTGTTGGACCTTGAATCTGTCTGTCAAACCCTGTAAGGTTTCCTATTGGAAGTTTTCAAATAGAACCATCCTTGAACATTGGGTAGAAAAAGGGACAGAACAATAGAACCAGGGGGCATTCTCTAGCTGTTTTACTGTGCAGTTTATATATTTTGTTTCTATATAATTTTCTTTCATTTATTAAACCCATTTGAGTTACAAGACACTCTAGACCATGCTGTGTCTCACTATTTATTATAGCCACAAATCTGAACAGGCTGGACCCTGCAGATCGTATGGTACCCAACACAATACTCACCATATATACCAGCCCAGAGGAAACCATGCGGACAGCAGTGGGGTCCAAGACCTTCCTTTGTCACAGGATGGGACACCTCTGCACCTGTTTCTAGGGCACTAGGTCCTAGCACAGAGGAGGGTCAGGGCCTTGCTTTTCTTCTGTCTCTCCTGTTGAGGCTCTTCCACTTTGCATAAATGAGTATTCACTGTATCAATACTTGGTAAGAGCCAGAGTTTTTTGCCAAGTCCAACAGCTTTAGAAGACAGATCGAACTTCTTAGAGGCTACCATGCAACATTCCAGCTTTTACCAGTGGGTAGGAGAGGGTCTGACCATGGGTTCTCATAACAACCCTAGCCCTGGATTCACAGAGGCTTCCACCTCCAGTTCAAGACTGTTAATCAGTGTCTTGGTATAGGGCAAATTTGTGAGGAAACCTCCGAAGGGGGTTCCTCCAGAAAGCAAACCCAAATGGCACATCCTCCCAGCCTGTCCATGAAGAAACTTCCTCAGAGAAAAGTGGAAAAAAACCCCCTATTTATTTAACAAACAAAATACCCACAAGCACAGAGAATGAATAATATGAAACAATAAATAGAACAATGAAATAATAAGACCTCTTGCTGCTCCGAAGAAAGATAGCAAAACTGAGGAAGTCCTTGCCATGGGTGTAGCTCAGCTCACTCAGTCTTTTTTCAGTCCCAGTCCCTCTGGAAGTCCAGGCCCCGGTGGGCTGCAGGTGCAAGCCCTTGGTGCTCCTCTGAGTTTTTTCAGTCCAGAGCAGATTTAAACAGTCCCAAGAGAGAAAACAAACAAACAAACAACAACAACAACAAAAAAGAAGTCCAGGGAACTTCTCTGTCTCAGCTAAAACTAACTAAAAGCACAGGAGATCTCTGTCCCACCACTGTCTGTGCCTCTGACGAACACACAGGAGAAGAGAATGTGTGGGAGTCAGGCAGTTTTCTCAAAACAAACTGCGTGCTTCTTTCCCTGGTTCGCTCTCAGAATCAGTCTTGAAGACACATAACTCAACGTGCAGCACAAACAGAACAGNAGTCTTTTTTCAGTCCCAGTCCCTCTGGAAGTCCAGGCCCCGGTGGGCTGCAGGTGCAAGCCCTTGGTGCTCCTCTGAGTTTTTTCAGTCCAGAGCAGATTTAAACAGTCCCAAGAAAAATAAGAAAAAAAAAAAAAACAAAACAGTCCAGGGAACTTCTCTGCCTCAGCTAGTTAAAACGAACTAAAAGCACAGGAGATCTCTGTCCCACCACTGTGTCTCAGGAGAAGAGAATGTGTGAGAGTCCAGTAGTTTTCTCAAAACAAACTCTGTGCTTCTTTCCCTGGTTCGCTCTCAGAATCAATTTTAAAGGTACAGAACTCAATATACAGCACAAACAGAACAGACACTTGGGGCTACAAGCACCATAAAGTCATCCTAGGAGAATTAGAAAAACATGGAAATGTTTCACAAGTTGAACTTTAGAAGGGGTGATGGTTGACCAGGTGGGTGAATTTAATAATTTCAGAAAAACTTAGGAATTAACTTGAAGTCTGCTCAAAGCTGCAGTGGGAGAAATACAGGAAAGTGATGTACAACTGTGTCAACTCTGTTAGATGGTGAAGGGTTCTTGACTGGACAAGACCCTGACCAACCAAATGTAACTTCAAATTTGGCCCTATTTTGAGCAGGGGCCATCTACCAGATGACCATCAGGGTCCCCTTCCAGTCTTTGCCCAAATTAAGGTGCAAATGAGACTATATGCCAAAGTAAATAGCACAGGGGTTTTTTTAGTAGTAAATGTGAGGTAGATAGATAGGAAAAGGGGAGGGAGAGAGAGGGAGAGAAACAGATTAGGTAGAAAAAAATACCACCACTCCATAGATTCTGTCAATGTCCCATTGGTCCTCTTCCAGTCTTCAAGGTGGTTGCAGTCTTGTCAAAGTAGTGGTTGTAGACTGTAACCTTCAAGTAGTGGGGGAAAATCTCCAATAAACACAAGGTCCATCAGGTTTATATTATACTAAGGCTGGGTGGGAACACCCCCTCTACCTCCCCTGGATGATGTAATACAGGATCATGAGACATTTAATGAGTCTGATATCTTCTAAGATGTTACAGCTGTCTCTTATGTCAGTGCAGTTAAATCACTCATGGCCCATTATAGCCCATCAGCCTAGATGAATACCTTCATCCTATGTGTGAATGTCCTGGTACTTCGGAGGCCGAGTTTTCACAGCTAAGTCGTTATGTAAGGAAGGACATTGGCATGATGAGAAGGACTATCCCACTTTGAAGATTTGCCTCTTATCAGCCTCTTCCCTTATCTGGAAACCCACTTTGAAGCCTCAGGTGTGAATGCCCTTCTGCAACTGGGAGGCCACTCCGCCCATCACTATCAAAGCATCCAGCCTATTGTTTGAGTCATTAGCACCAATAACCCAGTCTCTTACAGCAGTGAGCTGCTAGTGGTCAAATGCTTGAGTCATTAATCACTAACAGTCCAGCCTCTCACAAGGACTGAGCAATGGAATAGGCTGCCCAGAGAGGGTGTGGTGTCTTCTTCCCTGGACATTTTCAAAGGGTCCTGCACACAATCATGAGTAACATCCTCTAGGGGACCTTACTTGAGCAGGGAGGTCAGACTAGGTGACCTCCAGTGGTCCCTTCCAACCTTAAACCCTTCTGTGATTCTGTGATAGTGTTGAATACTGTAATTGGTAGTAGTCACAAATAATCTAAATAGATATATTTTTGTGCAATTGAAGCAAACTGAGAAAATTATCAAATACTTCACTTTTTCTCTGGAGCAGGTGCTGAGAAGGGTGACAGAGAGCTGGTGAAGGATCTGGAGCCCATGTTCTATGAGCAGTGGCTGAGGGAGCTGGCCGTATTTAGCCTGGAGAAGAGGAGGCTCAGGGGAGATCTTATAGCTCTCTACAAATCCCTGAAACGAGGTTGTAGCCAGGTGAGGATCAGTCTCTTCTGTCAGGCAATTACCAACAGCACAAGAGGACATAGTCTGAAGCCGTGCATGGGGAAGTTTAGACTAGACATTAGGAAGAAGTTTTTCAAAGAAAGGGTGATTAGATATTGGAATGGACTGCCCAGGGAGGTGGTAGAGTCACCATCCCTGGAAGTGTTTAAGGAAAGACTAGACATGGCACTTAGTGCCATGGTCTAGTTGACATGAAGGTCTTCGATCATAAATTGGAATTGATGATCTCGAGGTCTTTTTTGACCTAATTGATTCCTCGATTCTGTAACATTCAGTGGCATATAAAGCTGAGCAAACTATTATTACTCTCCAGCCTAGTAAGGCCTTCCCGTTATTTGTTTTTAGTTACTGGTTGTTCAAGCCAGCACTGATGAAATAACAAAGAGTAGTCCAAGGGCAATCAAAAGGGATTTCAAGGCCTTAGGACAATTGGTTGAAGGATTGGGAGCACAGGTAGTGATTTCCTCAATACTTCTGCTAAGAAGGAATAATATTGGTAAGAATAGGCAAAGACATTGGGTCAATGTATCGTTCTGGGGCTGGTGGATTTAGAAAAAAAATTTGGTTCTTTGGCCATGGGATGATCTATTCAACACCTGGTCTACTGACACCTGATGGAATGCACCTTTCTCAGAGGGGAGAAAGAGTTGAAGCACAGGAGCTAGTAGGGCTAATTGATAGAGCTTTAAACTAGCTTGGAAAGGGGAAAGGAAGAAAACCAGGCTTGCCAGTGATGAGCGATTGGACAGGGTTCCAAAACTTGAGGAACTGATTGCTAGTGACATCCCTCAATCTGCTCCATGGGGTGTTGGCTAGAATCAACCTCACCTGAAATGTTTCTACACTAATTCATGCAGCATGAGGAACAAACAAGAGGAGCTCGAAGCTTTGGCCCAGTCCCAGAGATTTGACATCACTGGCATAAGTGAAACCTGGTGGGATGATGTTAAAGCAGAGCGATGCAGAATCCCCAGGCAGGTGCAAAGGACAGCCCTTTATTGCAAAAACCAGGCCTTTTTAAGCAGTTAGACCTTTATCAGTTACATAATTTTAAAACATAACAAACATAATCCAAGCACCCACCATACACCACAATATGAACATGTAATGGTTATATAACTTGTTTTTCTACCTCTAATTCAGCTGAGTCATTTTCCCATAGTTCTTTTCTACTAGCTGAAGTAGCAGGCTGTAAAGGTTTTAGTTCATAACCAGGCAGAAACACCAAAATATGTAATGGTTTCACATTCGCCAATTTTTCGTTTCCCGGCCAATGCACCAATTAATGTGATGGTTTAGTGTTTGCTATTTTATATATGACTAGGA
>WEIU01003276.1:32182-49845 GCA_013389925.1 Aegithalos caudatus
GGTGACACCCAGGTGACACCACAGCACCCCCGGGTGACACCCCAGCACCCTCAGGTGACACCAAGGTGACAGCCCAGCACCCCCGGGGGACACCACAGCACCCCCGGGTGACACCCCAGCACCCCCAGGTGACACCCAGGTGACACCACAGCACCCCCGGGTGACACCCCGGGCCCCCCAGGTGACACCCCAGCCCTCCCAGGTGACACCTGGGTGACACCCCAGCACCCTCAGGTGACACCAAGGTGACAGCCCAGCACCCCTGGGTGACCCCCAGGTGACACCGCAGCCACCTCTTGTAGCACAGGGCACGGGAAAAGCCAGACCAAGCAGCAGCAGCAGCACAAACCACCTCCAGCTGAACCACCCAGAATCGCAATGTTTTCCCCCAAAACAACTCAGAGTGAGCTCACATCGACCCCAACCTTTTTTTTTTTTTTTGGGAAAACCCAACAATTCCTTTTTGGAAGCCGTAAGAAAAACCGCCAGGTTTGTTTCTCCAGCTGGCTGCTGTTCAGCCTCGATCATTTCCCCGCGAGTCCTGGCTCCGGTGTGACAGCAACACCTCATCAGCTGCCACAGCTTGGGAAAGCCTCCAGAGGAAACAACACCAGACTTCAAATATTCCCCTGCTTCCCGGAGCTGCGAAAACGCGGGGAGCCCTCGCTAGCAGCGCTCTTAAACATCTTGTTTTGCAGATCAAAGTGTCTCCTGTCGGCGTGGCGAGGAAATGCTTTGACACCTCATTACAAGGCAAACAAGGCGGCTTTGATCTGCGAGATCGCATCAGATGTTTCAAGATGTAACGAGCCACGTTCGAGCTTCAGTTTCAAATCAAGGCCTTGAAGGGTCCCCGTCGCCTCTCCGAGCGTTTTACCTCCCAAAAACAGCTCGGGGTTTCTTTGTTTTCGCTGCTGCTTGGAGCAGGAAGGAGTTTTGAACAGCCGGGAGGAGAAATTTGGGACCTGGCTCGCGTTTTGTCCCCATGTCCCTTCTCCCACCAGCTCGTGAAGGGCAGTGGGGGCTGAGCTTTTAAGTGTCTGAGCTGTGTCTGGATTTATCATCCCACTGGATGCATCCTGCCGGTCTCTGACACCCCACGTGCTCCCCAAATCTCTGGGAATATTCAGCCCTTGCCCCCCAGCTGATGCACCATCCTTGGTTCCCAACACCGGCTCACCAGCAGCTCACTGGAATTTGTGATCCAGCAGAATAAACCCGCAGGGATTTGGGAATTGCACAGCCCAAAAGTATGAGACAAGTCACCAAAACTGATGGGAAGGCAGGAAAAAATGCTGGGGATTGAGGGGATGCAGGAGAAACATTGGGAATCACTCTCCTTTGCCTTTTGATGTTTTTACTCCAAAAGCACCAAGGCTCCCCAAGAAATGAGGAGAGCCTGGCACTCCCCAGCCCATCCCCATTCCCGAGGGTGGGAATCTCCCTGTGTGACCTCAAAGCCTCTCCCTGATGGAAGCCACATGGCCCCACTCCCTTTGTTCTGCCTGAAATTGGAACAGGATGAGGCCATTCCAGACTCCTGGCTCCGGGCTCGGAGCAGGAAATGGGAACGGAAGCACCAGCTTGGCACAGCAGCTCCCATCTGTCCAACACCCATCTGTGCATCCATGAGACCACATCCATCCATCAGCCATCCCTCCATCCCTCCATCCCCATCCATCCATCCATCCATCCATCCATCCATCCATCCATCCATCCATCCATCCATCCATCCCTCAGCTATCCCTCCATCCATCTCCTAACCCCAAACCTGAACAACCTCCAGCCAGGACCAGCACAAATCCCACAAAAACCCCACAGGCAGGACCAGGCCTGGGGGAGCCCCACCTGCAGCACAGCCCCAGCCAAGCTCCACAAAGACTGAAAGACTTGGGAACAATCTCCAGGTGTTCCCGGGGTATTTGGGACATGGCTGTTCCCAAAGGAGCCCCCTGATCCCTCCATTCCCATGGTGCTGATGTAGCCCCTCCCATCTGCAGCCCCATGGTTTGAGGTCAGGCTCGTGCCATAAATCTTGGGAGCAGTCAGGGTTTGTTTGGATTTAGTGTTGCTTGGATCGTTAATGCTCCGTGTGCCCCCGGCCCTGCATGGCCTCCTCCCTGGGAATGGGGGCTGATTCCTCCTGGGAATGGGGGAGCTGATTCCCCTGGGAATGGGGGAGCTGCTCCCCCTGGGAATGGGGGAGCTGATTCCCCTGGGAATGGGGGAGCTGATTCCCCTGGGAATGGGGGGCTGCTCCCCCCGGGAATGGGGACCTGCTCCCCCCGGGAATGAGGGGCTGATTCTTCCAGGAACGAGGGGCTGTTCTCCCTGGCCTGGCCGGGATGGAGGGGAGGGAAGGCAGAGTTTGCCAGCCCAGGAAATCACAAATCACTCAGGACAGCAGGTCCCACCTCCCGACCTGGGGCTGCCTTCCCATCCATCCCAGCCCCCATTCCCAATCCATCCCAGCCCCCATTCCCCATCCATCCCAGCCCCCCCTCCCCATCCATCACAGCCCCCAAGCCAAGCCACCATGATTTATCCCAAAACATAAACTCCATCCAGGCTTTATCCCTGCCCCAGCAGGCTCCGTGTGGTCAGACCAGGGCTGGAGGGACCCTTGGATGTGCCGGATCCACCCCTGCAGCTCCCAAATCCCCGGGATGGGGGCAGGGACTGTCCCCACCCCGCTGCAGGGGGGATGGGGCTGCTGCTCCAGTGGGAAAAGCTTTGCCAGGGCATGGATTCCATGGCAGGGATGAGGGACAAGCTTGCAGCATTGAGCAGCCCTCTCCAGGTGCTCAATCCAAAGCTGAGCCAGGCAGAGAATCCCTGGGGGCAGGGAGGAAATCCCAGCGTGCCGCTGGTGCTGGCTCTGCTCCCTCTGTCACCCCTGTCACCCCCCCGCCCTGGTGGCACCAGGATGCCATTTATTAGCCAGCTCTAGCCGGCAGCTCCCATCCCTGCAATTCCAGCTGATGGCTCTTGGCAGGGGTTCCTTACCCAGCTCACTGCTGCTTCATTAGGGAAATTAAACCCGGGATCAGGGCGGGATGAGGCTGGCAGGGGGGCTGTGACTCCTGGATAAGGAGTGGGAAGGTTTCAGCGTGCCCAGGGAGGTGCTGGCTGTGCCCAGGCCTGTCCTGCAGCCAGGGAACTGCTCCTGTCCCCTCCCCGTGTCCCAGGAGCCGGACCCGGCTCTGGCATCACCCAGACCCCAAACCAGGGCCCCGTTCCCACTGCCCCGGGGTCCCCGAAGGTCACAGCTCTGCTGCTATAAAAACAAGCCCTGACGAAGAGCAGACTCCAGGGCAGGGCCACAAAGTCACGTTCCACTGAATGCTCCCTCATTGTGCTCTAAACGACCCCGAGTAAGCGCCAGACACAAAGGGTTTGGATCTCGGCACTGACATGGCCACTGCATCCAGCTCGGGGAGGAAACATCCCCCACCCCAACCCAGAGGATCCTTTTCCTCCTGAAAAGGGAGATCGGCAGGTGATGATCCCCACCCCGGACACTCCCTGCCCCTTTCCATGTCTCCAGCTCGGCTGGGCTGGCAGGGAACGGCATCCAAGGGTTTCCAGCAGCACAAATCCCACCCAAAGCTGCCCTGAGAGCCTTGGAAAGCCAGGGAGGGCTGGGAGCCCTGGGGCTGGCAGGCGAGCAGGGGACCAGGGAGGTTTCAGTCCCCCTGCGTGGGCCGTGTCACCCACCCAGCAGGACAGTGCCACCCCTGCCTCTCCTCCCCCAGGCCAGCAGGGCTGACACCATTTTACAGGGGAAAAATGTAAATTTGGGGTAAAAGGAGCAGATCTCCAGGGGATTTGGGGGATTAAAAAATGCAGGGCACAGAAGGGACCCTCCTGCCACCTTCGTGTGACCAAGAGGGTCCTGCAGCCCCCTCTGCATCCCTGACACGTCCTGGAGGAGAGGGAGAGCCTGGTTTGGAGCTTCCTGAATTCCCTGTACATCCCTCCTTCCCCAGGCAGGGGGGATCAGGGCATTTCATTATTTAGGGCATTCCCACTCCATGGAAGGGCTTTTGCAGGTACAGAGGATTTGGGGGCTTCAAAGAAGTGGAAAGCAAAGCACAGAGGGGACCCTCCTGTCACCTTCCCGTGTGGCACAGGGATGTTCCTACAGACCCCTCTGCATCCCTGAGCACATCCTGGGCGACAGGGATGGAGCTGTTGGGAGTTCCTAAATTCCCTCTACACCCCTCCTTTCCCAGGCAGGGTGTTTTATTATTTAGGGCATTTCCACTCCGTGGGATTCGAAACTCCCTGAATCTGCCCCAAAAACAGAACGCAAACGGCGCTGCCGAGGTGAAAGCCCTCAGTGCCCAGTGTTTGGCCTCGGGGGGAGGGAAACCTGGGAAATCAATCCCTCCTCAAGCACCGGGAGAGGCTGGGGAACCTCCCTGGGATGCTCTCGGGCCCTGCTGCGCCGGTCGCCATCGCCACGGCAACGGTCGCCATGGCAACGCCTCCTCCATGGCAACGCCTCCTCCACGGCCACGCATCCCGCCGGAGCCACGGGTGGTGCTGCTCAGATCCAGGGATGGGGGCAGTGAAATGGGGTCACGGGCTGGGATCGGGGGGGGACGGGGGGGAGAGGAGGCAGCTCCAGCTCCTGGGGGAGCTCTCCAGGCAGGGGGAGAATCCTGGTTTAATTCCAGCATCCATCCGTGGGCTTGGAGGAAGCAGCTCCAGCAGCCCTGGCTGGGAGGGGTCTGCTCCGGGTGGGAGGTGACAGGGACACCCCAGCCCTGCTGGCTGAGGGCAGAACCTCAGGAGTTGTTTCCTCAAGGGGATCAGAAGGGAAATCAGGATCTGGCTCTGGGATGTGGTGGTTCCTGAGGAGCTGGGACCCAGGGTTGGGAGCTCTGGCTGAAGGGACAAATCCTGGTGGCCAAAGCCTCTCCTGGGTTCACTGGAAGCATCCACAAGCAACCCCAGAGTGACAAATCCCAGGAAAACATGGAATTCCAAGGAGCCCAGCCAGGCGTCGTGAGGAGCCCACTCATCCCACAGCCCCTGGGACCACAAGGGCTTGGGGATGAGGAGGTTCCTGCTGCAAGAAGGCCTGGAAGGGATTTCTGGGGATGGAGGCGATTTTATTCCATGGTAGGAATATCTGTGTCCATCCAGCAGCCCCTGGAATATCTGGGGTGTGGGTAGGGGGCAAGGCAGGGAAAGGGGATCAGCATCAGCAGGGACACAGGGAAGGAGCCAGGTCCACATCCCAACAGGGAAGGAGGAAAAGCAAGATGGAATCAGGGTGAAAGCACCTGGAGAACGGGACAGGGCTGTGCAGGTGACACAAGGATCCACTTCCCATCCCACAAATCCCCATCCCTTGGTGCCACATCCAGGTTCTCATCTCTGCATCCCATTCCTGCCCATCCCGCTTCCAAAACAAACAGCAAAACCAAAAAAGCCAAAATCACTGCACCTGTTTGGATCCCAGCCCCAGAGGAGCTCTGGGAAGTCCAAATCCAGAGAAATTCTGGGAATTCCAAATCCAGAGAAGTTTTGGGAAGTGAAATCCAAAGAAATTCTAGGAAGCCCAAACCCAAAGAAATTCTGGGAAGCCCAAATCCAAAGAAAGTCTGTGAAGTTCAAACCCAGAGAAACTTTGGGAAGCCCAGATCCAGAGAAGCTCTGGGAAGCCCAAACCCAAAGAAACTTTGGGAAGCTCAAATCCAGAGAAATTCTGGGAAGCCCAAATCCAAAGAAAGTCTGTGAAGTTCAAACCCAGAGAAACTTTGGGAAGCCCAGATCCAGAGAAGCTCTGGGAATTCCAAACCCAAAGAAATTCTGGGAAGCCCAGATCCAGAGAAGCTCTGGGAAGCCCAGATCCCATTCCAGCAGCTCCAAGTGCCAGGGGGGCACCAGGACAGGGTGAGGTGGAAGGAGAATGGCCCTGCAGGATGCAGCCAATGGATCAGCAGCATCCCAGGCTGCTCCTCCCAGGGAAATTGCAGTTTTGGGCACGTTGGAAAGCTTGGAATGACACAGGCAGGGGCAGGAATCCGTCAGGAGCTGAAAAATTCTCCAGGAAAACTCTTCTACACTCAGGATATATCACCAGGGAAATGTTGACTCTTTGAATATTTTCCATGGGATATTTTCACTTGATCACCCCTTGCAAGCCCTTTTCTGGTGTTTTATACCAAAAACCTCCATAACTCATCCCAGCAAGTGACTCAGGGACACCACAAACAGCTGGAATAACACAGGCTCCCACAGAAAGCTGGGCTGCAAACATTGATTCTGAAGCTGAAAAGATTCCACAATTCCTTTTCCCACTCCAAAACATCACTGAATTTCCACTCCCTGATCCAAGGCTGGGAGTTAAAAATAAATCTGTTGGAAAGCTGCTCTGGGCAGGAACCTGGGAAAGGACCACCATGGGATCCAGGGCTGCTGGGGACGGAGATTCCCAAGGTAGAGCCCAGGAGGGTGGATTGGGATTTGGGGCGTTGGAAAAGGGGTGTGGATGCTCATCCCTGGGGAGATCCCACTCCCAAGATGTGACAGGAGCTCAGGCCCTTGTTTTGTGTCCCTTCATTGTTCCTCAGATTAATTAAGCCCCCAATTAAGAGCCACCCAAAGCCCAGCACGCTCGGATTTAATTGGCCACTCATTTTCTGCAAGGAAAATAATAATTAGCATTGATGGAGGAGCTGCAATTATTCGGGATTTGTTTGGATTCTCCACTGCTGATGCAAGGAGCCAGGCACATCCCAAACATGGCCATGGATGCTCCCAAGTTTCATCATCCCTCAGGGAACACAACAAAACCCCAGGTCTAGGAACTCTGGATCACACTCAGCTCCTCAAACTCCATCTCCTCCTCCTCCTCCTCTTCCTCCTCCTCCTCCTCCCTGGGATTGCCCATCCCCACTGTCATCTTTCATCCCAATTCTTCCATGGATCAGTGCCAGATCCTACCCCACTCCACAATAAATATCCCAGAGGCTGGCAGGAAAAATCAGGGATTTCCCAATGTAAATTGTATCCAAGCCCTGGTCTCCAGCATCCTTCACCTCCAGGAAAAAGCAGGAGAAAAAAAAAACCCAGACCTACACAAAAAAATCCTCCCCTCCCACTGCTGGCAAAACAAAACACGGGATGAGGAGGCAGAGCCAATCCCAGGGAGCCTGGCTGGGGTGGGATCAGGGAATCCTGGGTTTCCCTGGGGTTCCTGGGGGTCCCTGGGGTGGCAGATCCCCCCAGCCCTGAGCAGCCCAGGGATGTTATGGATGTGTTCCCTCATCCCAGGGCATGGGTTTGGGGGTGCCATGGCTGGAGTGAGGGAAGGAGCAGGGGGATCCCCCAAGCCTGAGGACTGGAAGAGGGAAGAGCCGAGGCTGAGGGGGTTCTGCAGATCCCCCTTGGCACCCAGGGGCCCAAATTCCCAAATTTGTAGTGTCCTCCATAGGGAGATCATCCCTTAATCCACAGGGATGATGGACGGGATGAGCAAATCCAGCTGGATCCCAGGGAGGGATGGGCAGAGTTTGGGATGGGGCACCTGCACCCCCAGCTCCGCCCCCCCAGCTCCCTGCTTTACCTCACCAGGACACCCCAAACCTCTGGAATCCTTCATCCTCCTCCTGAGAGCATCCCATAATCCATGGGAGAAAGGGATGGGCAATCCCAGCTGGATCACAGGCAGGGATGGGCAGAGTTTGGGATGGGGCACCTGCACCCCCAGCTCCGCCCCCCCAGCTCCCTGCTTTACCTCACCAGGACACCCCAAACCTCTGGAATCCTTCATCCTCCTCCTGAGAGCATCCCATAATCCATGGGAGAAAGGGATGGGCAATCCCAGCTGGATCACAGGCAGGGATGGGCAGAGTTTGGGATGGGGCCCAGCTCTGTCCCTGCTCTGCCTGGCCAGGCCTGTCCTTTCCCAGCCCAAGGATTCCCAGCTCCAGGTTTATTCATTCCCCTGGGATTGTTGATTGCCATGGTGGCACAGTCAATCCCAGAAAATCCAGCCCTGCCCTCATGCTGCCCACAGCCCCCAGACCAGCATCCATGGGCATTCCTGGTGGCTCCCACCCCCTGCTCCATCCATTCCTGCCATGGCTCCATCCATTCCTGTCCCTGCTCCATCCATTCCTGTCCTGCTCCCTCCATTCCTGCCCTGCTCCATCCATTCCTGCCCTGCTCCATCCATTCCTGCCCTGCTCCATCCATTCCTGCTCCCTCCATTCCTGCCCCTGCTCCCTCCATTCCTGCCCTGCTCCATTCCTGCCCTGCTCCATCCATTCCTGTCCTGCTCCCTCCATTCCTGCCCTGCTCCCTCCATTCCTGCCCTGCTCCATCCATTCCTGCTCCATCCATTCCTGCTCCCTCCATTCCTGCCCTGCTCCCTCCATTCCTGCTCCATCCATTCCTGCCCTGCTCCCTCCATTCCTGCCCTGCTCCCTCCATTCCTGCTCCCTCCATTCCTGCCCTGCTCCCTCCATTCCTTCCTTCCCGGCTCCCCGAGCCTCCATCCCAGCTGGAATTCCCTCCCTCCTCATTAGGGAATTGTTTTAATTTGCTCTGCTCCATAATCCTATTGCAGCTTAGCAGGCAGAACCGTCCCGGGCTTTTCTCACCTTCCCCCAAGGCTCATTCCAGAGCTCTCTTCCCCAAGAGCTCCAGAACAGGAATTATTTTGTGGATATCCATTTATTTCCTGCCTGTTAAATCCCAGGGTGCTGCCCATTGGCTTTTAGGGATTCCCACATTCCCAAATTTTCCTTCCAGCCCCTCCAGGAGCGCTCACCCCACCCCGCCGGGGGAATCCGCTCCTGTGCTCCCTCCCGGGGAGCGAGTTTGGCCGAGAAAAAACGGGGTTTGATGGGGTTTGAAATTGAATTTCTTGGAATTCGGAGTTCAGAGGGAGCGGATGTGCCCAGGGTGGGGAAAGAAATCAGCGCGTGCCTCAGTTTACCTGCCTGGAAAAGAGCTGCAAACAACCCGGGAATGGGGAGTGGCTCCTCTCCCATTCCAGGGGTGCTGGGGACACTTTTCCATTGCGACATCCACGTCTCAGCCACATTTCCCTGAGTTCCATTTCCCTCAGATATCCCTGGGATTGGATATGCAGCTGCTTCCTTTCTTTAATGGTTCTGCTTTGTTTTGTTTTGTTTTTTTCTCCCCAATTCTCCCTTTAATGTTTATTTTTCATTTTTCATCCCTCAGCTCCAGGCTCCAGAACCTCTTGGCTCTTCCCAGCAAACAGACAGAGAGGGAAAAAAAAAAAGAAAAAAAAGACTGGGAAGAAAACCCCAGAAATTTGCACCTGAAAGCCTCAAAACCAGAAACAAAACAAAACAAAACAAAAACAAAAAAAACCCCAAATTCCAGGGCTTTTCAGCCACACCTGAGGAGCTCCATAGGAAGTTTTGTGCACCCATAAAAATAAAAAAAATATATTTTTCCATAAAGAGGAACCAGAGGAGGAGGAGCTGTGGGGAAGAACCCGCAGGGGAGCAGCCTCCTCTCTCCTAATTAATCCCAAAATTACCCCTGAGAGGATTTTTTTCTGGCGATCTGAATAAATTATTCCCATTTTTTCAGGACGTTTTCATGCATCCCCTTCCATGCCCATCACCCAAGAAGGTGAAAATCAACATTTTTGCCCTCCTGGAGGTTTTTTCCTCCATCCCCTCGGGGCGGATCCCTGGAATTCCAGCCCTGTGGGATGCGGGAGGGGTTTGGTGACAGCTGGAGCTGCTGGGAGCACCCAAATCTGGCAGCAGATGGTTGGGCTGATCCCAGAGGCCGGGTCAGCCCGGGGCATCCCGGCGCTCCCGACGGCTGGGAAACCTCTTTTTTCCCCTTTGCCACCGCTTTTTGCCCATTTTCCGTCACTTTTTGCCCCTTTCCACTGCTTTTCCCCCACATTTCCACCATTTTTTGCTCCGTTTCCCATCATTTCCTCCTTCTTTTCCACCACTTTTTGCCCCTTTCCACCACTTTTCCCCCACATTTCCACCACTTTTTGCCCTTTTCCCACCATTTTTCCTCATTTTCCACAACTTTTCCCATATTTCCACCATTTTCTTCTCCTTTCCCACCACTTTTTGCCATCTTTTCCACCATTTTTCCATTCCCACCATTTTCTTCTCCTTTCCCACCACTTTTTGCCACCTTTTTCACCATTTTTCCATTCCCACCATTTTTGCCTCCTTTCCACCACTTTTTGCCCCTTTCCACCACTTTTTCCCCCACATTTTCACCACTTTTTGCCCTTTTCCCACCATTTTTCCTCATTTTCCACAACTTTTCCCATATTTCCACAATTTCCCCCTTCTTTTTCCACCACTTTTTCCCATATTTCCACCACTTTTTGCCACCTTTTTCACCATTTTTCCATTCCCACCATTTTCTTCTCCTTTCCCACCACTTTTTGCCATCTTTTCCACCATTTTTCCATTCCCACCATTTTCTTCTCCTTTCCCACCACTTTTTGCCATCTTTTCCACCATTTTTCCATTCCCACCATTTTCTTCTCCTTTCCCACCACTTTTTGCCATCTTTTCCACCATTTTTCCATTCCCACCATTTTTGCCTCCTTTCCACCACTTTTTGCCTCTTTCCATCACTTTTTCCCATATTTCCACCACTTTTTGCCCTTTTCCCACCATTTCCTCCTCCTTTTCCACCACTTCTTGCCCTCCCTTCCACCATTTCCCCATTTTTGCCCCTTTCCACACTCTTTGCTCTTTTCCCACCATTCCCCCCTCCTTTCCCATCACTTTTTGCCACCTTTTCCACCATTTTTTGCCCATTCCCACCATTTTTGCCTCCTTTGCACCACTTTTTGCCACCAGGGTCCCATTTTTTCCCTCCAACAACCAAGGAAACTCCAATACCCAGGAGTTCCATGGAAAAATCCTTTCTCCAGGCTCAGCTTTCCCTTCCAACCCCAGCAGAAGGAAAGAGGGAAGGAAAACGTTCAGAAACTCTTTGTTTCCTCCATTTCCACCAATATTTCCCCATTTTCTACCACTTTTTTCCCATTTTCCACCACTTTTTGCCACCAGGATCCCATTTTTTCCCTCCAACAGCCAAGGAAACACCGACACCCAGGAGTTCCATGGAAAAAATCCTTTCTCCAGGCTCAGCTTTCCCTTCCAACCCCAGCAGGAGGAAAAAGGGAAAGAAAACATTCAGAAACTTCCCCCCCCCTATTTTCACCAATATTTCCCTATTTTCAACCACTTTTTTTTCCCACTTTCCACCACTTTTTGCCACCAGGATCCCATTTTTTCCCTCCAACAACCAAGGAAACACCAACACCCAGGAGTTCCATGGAAAAATTCCTTTCTCCAGGCTCAGTTTTTCCTTCCAACCCCAGCAGCAGGAAAAAGAGAAGGCAAACATCCAGAAACTTTTTTTTTTTCCCATTTCCACCAATATTTCCCCATTTTCTACCACTTTTTTCCCATTTTCCACCACTTTTTGCCAATAGGATCCTATTTTTCCCTCCAACAACCAAGGAAACACCGACACCCATGAGTTCCATGGAAAATCCTTTCTCCAGGCTCATTTTTTCCCTCCAGCAGGAGGAGAAGGGAAGGAGATCTCGGGGCAGGGCTGGTTTGATGACAGTGGTGCCCTTGTTCTCCACAGGAGCGGGGGAAACCCAACCCTGCTCCCTCCCTGCTTGGAATTCCTGCATTCTCCCTGTTCCAGCAGCACGAAATTCCTTTAATCCACATTTTCCAGCTGCAAAATCCACCCTCCAAAGGTGATCAGGAGTTGGGCTGTGTTTCCCACTCCCCCTGGAGCTCAAATTAAGGGAAAAAAGGGGAATTTCCTCTTTCTGTTCATGCACAAAGAGCCCTAAACCCGGATTTGTCTGCCCTGAGTGGGAATTGTTTGGCTGGAAATGGAATCAAACCTCCTTTAATCAAACCTCACCTCGCCTTCAGCACAAGAACTGGGGGTAAGTGCAAATAAATACGAAATTTAGAAACAAGCAAACCAAAATCAAGAAACAAATGAACAAAAACAACCCCAAAAAACAAAACAAAACAAAACAAAAAAAACCCTCAACAAAAACTAACCAACCAACCAACCAAAAAAACTAAACAAAAAACCCCACAAAATAAACAACAAAAAAAAAACCCTAAAAGAAAACCACAAAAAAATCCCACCCCAAAATAAAAAGAAAGAAAAAAAAAAAATTAAAAACCAACCTCCCCAAAAACCACAACCCCCCCAAAACAACAACAGCAACAACAAACCACTAAAAAACCCTAAAAAAACCCTAAAAAACCCCTCACAGCCACATTTCCATTAATATTTTCCCATAATTTTCCCTTTTTTTGGCCTTAAATTTAATTCAGGGGAAGTGGGAATATCTTGCCCACCACTTTTTTCTCCTTTTCCACCAAGTTGTGACAATTTCCATCACTATTTCCCCCTTTCTCACCATTCTTGCCTGTTTTCCACCATTTCTTGCCTCCTTTCCACTATTTTTCTCATTTTCCACCACATTTTCCCCTTCCTCCCCACTTTTTGCTTCTTTTCCCCCACTTTTTACTCCCTTTTCCACAATTTTTGCCCATTTCCCCCACTTTTCCACCACCTTTCCCCCCTTTTCCACCATTTCTTGCCTCCTTTACTCCACTTTTCCCATTTTCCACCACATTTTCCCTTTTTCCACCACTTTTACCCTCTTTCCCCCTACTTTTTTCCCCTTTTCCACCATTTTTTGCCTGTTTCCCCCCACTTTTCCCGTTTTCCTGACTTCCCCCCCTTCTCCACCACTTTTCCCCATTTTCCACCATTTTTTGCCTGTTTTCCCCCCTTTCCCCTCTTTTCCCCCACTTTTCCCCCCTTCTCCACCACTTTCCCCCCTTTTTCACCATTTTTTNGCCTGTTTTCCCCCACTTTTCCCATTTCCCCCCACTTTCCCCCTCTTCTCCACCACTTTTCCCATCTTTTCCACCACTTTTCCCCCCTTCCCCCCCACTTTTCCCCCTTTCCCCACCGTTTTTTACCACCAGCAGCCCTTTTACTTTGCATTATTTCTCTGCCCCCCATCCCCCGGGCCATTCCCGAGGGATCCCTCCTGGAAGCTCGGGTTTCCAGCTGGAAGGAGAAGCCCGGGATCGGCTCCGAGCCCTGCCCCGAGCCTGGCCCGGCTCCGGTTTCCGATCCCGGCCCCGCCGGGCTGGGCTGGACCCGGACAAGGAAAGGGCTGGGAGGTTCCCGGGGCCAGAAACGAGGGGAGGAAAATCCCCGAGGTGGGGAATGGGGATTGGGAGGATTTGGGGATGAGGTGGGAAGCGTTCCCAGGTTTTCCTGGGGTGCTGGAAAGGTTGGATCAAATATTTATGGAGCTCTGTGAGTTTGCATTGCCAGGGGTTTAAAAAAAACAAAACAACCAAAAACCACAAACAAACAAAACAAAGAAACAAAATAAATAAAAACCCAAACCAAAACCAAATAAAATTAATAAGTAAAGCCTAACTGACCGAAAAAAACAACCAAAAAAAGAGAAAAAGGAACCACAAAAAAACACCAAAATCAAAATAAAACCATCAAAAATACTCACACAAAACCCACAAAAAACCACCACAAAGCCAAAAAAAACCACACAAAAACCCCAGCCCAAAACTTCACAAAAAACCCTAAAATAAAGCACACACACAAAAAATACTGCGCCAAAAAACCCCTGAAGCTCTCCCAGGGCAGTGGAGCTGCTCCCATCCCTCCCTCCCAAGGATAATTCCATGGATTCAGTGGCGTTCCCACAGCTGGCAGAGAGAGGAAAACTGGGAAACACCTGCCAGGTGTCAGCCCCAAACCTTGGGGGATCCATCCCAGGATCCATCCCAGGATCCATCCCAGCATCCATCCTAGGTATCCATCCCAGGATCCATCCCAGGATCCATCCCAGGGATCCATCCCAGGATCCATCCTAGGGATCCATCTCAGGATCCACCTCAGGATCCATCTCAGGATCCATCCCAGGATCCATCCCCAGGATCCATCTCAGGATCCATCCTAGGATCCATCCCACGGATCCATCCCAGGATCCATCTCAGGATCCATCCCAGGATCCATCCCAGGATCCATCCCAGCATCCATCCTAGGTATCCATCCCAGGATCCATCCCAGGATCCATCCCAGGGATCCATCCCAGGATCCATCCCAGGATCCATCCCAGGATCCCTCCCAGGATCCATCCCAGGATCCATCTCAGGATCCATCCCAGGATCCATCCCAGGCTCCCTCCCTCCTCCTCCTCATGGAATTCTGCCCCGGGCACAGCAGAGCTCAGCTCTGCCAGGGCAGCGCTGTGCCCCCAGCAGGGCAGCCAGGCTCTAGGAGGGGAAATATTCCAATTTTCCCAAGGTTTTCCATAGAAAGTGGGGAAAGGCCAGGGAGGAATGATGGATGGACGGATCCTGGGAATGGCTCAAGGCCACAGGACAGAGCCTGGGAGCATCCCTGACATCCAGAGGGGGAAATGAGCCCAAAAAGCAGCTGGGCAGTGACTTCCCAGAGCCTGGAATAATCCGGGAGAGGATGCAGCTGTCCTGGCCTCCACCCCACACAGCCTCTCCTGGAGGGGTGAGGAAAACCCAAATTTGGGATGTCTGGGGGTGTCGGGGTGCTCTGCCAAGCACCACACACCAGGCTCCCAGGAAAACAAATCCAAAAAAAAAAAAGGAGAAAAAAACCACCAGAGAAAGGAGGAAAAAAGCTCTCAGCTCTCAGCTCACCAGTTGGTTTTCTCCTCTTTTTTTTTTTTGTTTTCAGATGTAAAATTGATTAAAATAAAGCAGGGATCTGACTGAGCTGTTTCTATTTCGGACCTGAATAAGGACTGGTGAGCCCAAAAGCTGATCTGCTTTGGAGCTTTTTTTCCCCCCAACCGTATCAGTTGCTCTAATAAAAGATCCGGCCTCTCCCTGGCAGCCTCCTCAAATCCTCCTGCTGCCACAATTCCGCACGGAAAAACCACCAGCAGCACGGATTTGTGCTCGGCACAGGAGCAGCCGGGTCCCAGCTCCCCCAGCTGCTGCCTCGTTGGGAAAGGGAAATTAATGAAAAGCGAGAATTGATGCTCAAAAATCCGCCTCTTTCTCTGGGGTTGTTTGCAGGGCTGCTGATGGTTTATCCTAAAATGTTCCTATAAATGGTGGGAGCACATCCAGCAGCAGGAATGGTGCTGGGAAAGCCGTGGGGTGAGGTTTGTGAGCAGAGGGAACAGCCCAGGCTCTGCCGGGGTCACCTTGGCCGTTTTCCAGCCTGTGGGAACGGGTGTGATATCCAGGGATAGCTGATCTGTGCTGAGCAGCATTTTTGGGATGCTCAGACAGGGATTTGTGGAAGCACAGAATGTCCTGAGCTGGGAGGAACCCCCAGGGATCACCCAGTGCAATCCTGTCCCTGCACGGACACCCCCAAATCCCACCCTGGGCACCCCTGGGAGCAGCACCCGAACCCCCCCTGGAGCTCCAGGCCTCGGGAATGTCCTGATGCTCCCTGGGAATGGAATCAATCCCCTGGGATGGGGAAGGGACCGTGGTCCCACAACCAACCCCACCCTCCCGAGCGCCGAATTCCAGGTGGAAAACACAGAGCGGGACAGACCGGGAGGGAGCCGGAGATGCCCCAGTCCCGCCCCGCTGGGGACATCCCGGGATGGTCCCTGCAGCTCCTGGATGTCCCCAGGGAAAAGGACGCGCTCTCACCCCCGGGACACAGCCCTTCCCACGCTCGGGGGATGCTCCAGCAATCCCGGCTCTGAAAATCCAGGAGATTTTTCTCCTGCTGGTGGCACCTCCAGCTCCACCCGCAGCGGGGTCCGGGCTCATCCCGAGCTCCCGTGGCCAGTTCGGCGAGGGCCAGGGCCAGGATTAGGGATGTGCCAGGGGGGGATTACCCAGAGCCCTGCCCGGCTCCGGCTGATCGGGGGAGGGCGCAGGAAACCTCGGGGATCCGCGTTTTAGGGGGTAACACAACAGGATTTACCTGGGGAGGCTGAAATGCTGGAATTCCCTGCGGGGGAGGCACAGGAACACTCGGGCTCTGCCTTGAGTGGATTTTCGGGGTGTAATAGAACCCGGGGAGGCTGAAATGCTGGAATTCCCTGCGGGAGAGGCTCAGGAACACTCAGGCTCTGCCTTGAGTGGATTTTTGGGGTGTAATAGAACCCGGGGAGGCTGAAATGCTGGAATTCCCTGCGGGAGAGGCTCAGGAACACTCAGGCTCTGCCTTGAGTGGATTTTTGGGGTGTAATAGAACCCGGGGAGGCTGAAATGCTGGAATTCCCTACGGGAGAGGCACAAGCAGGGATGGGACGGTGGGAGATCTGCTGGAGAGGATGAGCAATCCCTGTCTGACCAGCGGGACAGAAATTCCCGGTTTTCCCAGGAATTTCTAACCCTCGGCGCCACCTCCTTGTCACCCAGGGGGAAACTGAGTCACAGCGCCAGACCCGGCCGTGTCACCTCCTCACCAACTGCACCGGGAATCCCCTCTGGAACGAGAGGGAATCTCCTCTGCTCTTCCCTAAAAACATCCTCACCCCAAAACCCCCAAAGGTCCCCGTTGCACCCGGGGGTGCTGATCCCAGCTCCGCCCTCCCTGCCCTCCTGCCCGCTTCCCAAAAAGCACAATCCACGTGTCTGGGGACAAATCCCCTCTTTTTAGCAGCTCCTATCGCTGGCATTCCCGGATTTCGGGGGCTGCATCAATCCCGGGATGGGGGAGGCACAGGGACAAGGGGCAGGACAACCCCCAGGGCACGGAGCTGTCCCTTTTTGGGGTGGAGGAGACGCCACGCCCACCCAAACGACCCAAAATAAAGTAAATAAAGTGCTTTTTTTTGTCCCCTCGCTCACCTACAATTATCCCAAATCAAGGGTTTTACACGCTGGGCTGGGCTCAAAATGTGGATTTGGGCTTCCAGCACAAGCCAGGAGTGGGAATGCTGGGAAAGGGCTGATGGTTCTGCTCTCCCTGGCCCCAAAACTCCTGTAGGAACAGGGAACAGCCCCACTGCCCTCACATCCCCTTGGGATGGTGCTCCCTGTCCTCATGGCATCCACGGGGCAGGGCCTGGAACCCTCCAGGAGAACCTCCACGAGAACCCTCCAGGAAAACCCTCCAGGAGAACATCCAGGAGAACCCTCCAGGAAAACCTCCAGGAGAACCCTCCAGGAAAACCCTCCATGAGAACCCTCCAGGAGAATGTCAAGGAGAACCTCCAGGAGAATCTCCAGGAAAACTCTCCAGGAAAATCCTACAGGAAAATCCTCCAGGAAAATCCTCCAGGAGAACCCTTCAGGAGAACCCTCCAGGAGAATCCTCCAGGAGGCTCCTCCAGGAAATTCCTCCCCTGATGCCAGGAGTGAGGTGGGGCAGGGACCTCAAGGCTTCACCCAGGGAGGGCAGAAGTTTCCCAGCCCCCCTCACGTGCACGGAGCTCCCCCATCCCAAAAACACATCCCCGGTGCCATCCATCAGCAGCCCCGAGAAACCGGGAATGTCCCGAGTGGGCAAAGGCCAACCTGGCCCCAGGGTGGCACCGCTGTCACCCAGGACACCCAACCTCACATGGCCAGCGCCACATGGCTCAGTTCCCACTGCCTGCTGGCCCTGTGTCCCTGTGTCCCTGTGTCCCT
>WEIU01003276.1:53955-67174 GCA_013389925.1 Aegithalos caudatus
GCTCCTCATCCCGGGGCAGGGTGCAGGACAGAGCTGCCATCCAAACCACATCCCCACGATCCCAGGGCTGTCACTCCTGTTTGGAAAAGTTTTAAGGCCTCAGGTCAAATGCAGTGCATCCCTGAAGTTCTGTGCCTGCCAGCACAGAGAGTCCAAACCCCTCAGCATCCAGAGTTCCCACAGCCTGCTGCTGCTATTTCACACCTGGATGGTTCCCATTAATTAAGAGGGGGAAAAAAACCCTATGGAAAACTGCAGAGGGAGATGTGAAATGAGGGAGCCCAAAGCGATGGATGCAAACACCCAGCCCTGGGTGACTCAGGAGGATTTGGCAAAGTGTGGCCAGCACAGGACATGGAGCAGATGGGCTGGTGGCACGTCCCCATCTGTGCTGGCTCTGGGGGATGCTCCCAGCTGGGGATTTGGAGGGGTTTTGTGTCCCAGGAAGTGCTGGGAGCAGAGGGAGGAGGAGAAGGAGCCTCACTAATCCCAGAGCCTGATGTGACAGAAATGTCCCCTGGCTGGAGCACAGGGAATCCCTGCCAGCACCACGGGCTGCACACCAGGCCCAGATGGGCACCTGGGCAGGGTCTGGGTTTCCAGAGCTCCCAGAGACCGTTTCCAGCCTCCTCCTCATCCTCCCTTCCCAAGCAATCCAGGCCAGAACCTGCTCACACCTTGGGGGATGTTCCCAGCACGGGAAGGACCTGGAGCTGCTGGAGAGAGCCCAGAGGAGCCCCCGGAGCTGCTCCAGGGCTGGAGCCCCTCTGGAGCCAGGCTGGGAGAGCTGGGGGTGCTGAGCTGGAGAGGAGAAGCTCCAGGGAGAGCTGAGAGCCCCTGGCAGGGCCTGAAGGGGCTCCAGGAGAGCTGCAGAGGGACTGGGGACAAGGGATGGAGGGACAGGAGCCAGGGAATGGTCTTGAAACTGCTGGAGAATGGATTTCAATGGGATATTGGGGAGGAATTCCTCTCTGGGAGGGGCTGGGCTGGAATTGCCAGAGCAGCTGTGGCTGCCCCTGGATCCCTGGCAGTGCCCAAGGCCAGGCTGGACATTGGCACACTGGGAGCTGTCCCTGAGGATGGCACTGGGTGAGGTTTGCATTTCCAAACCACTCCATGATTCCCTCATTCCACAGCTCCACAAAACCACGGGATTTTTGCCCCCCAGCCCTCGGACCTGACGTCTCATCCCTGCCTCTCCCAGCTCTCCCGCAGAGCCGCTGCCGGCTGCGATAAGAGCCCCGTGCTGAACAATGAACAGGCGAAGGAAAGAGCAATTCCCGTTTTTTACGGGCAGCCAAGCACAGCGGCCCCGGCTCTGAGATTCCAGCAGGAATCCGCAGCCGTTTGATCCCACACGTCTCGGCCTCTCCCAGCGCAAAACCCTTCCCAAAAAAAAGCTTTGGGATGTTTGGGGAGCCCCATCCCGGCTCCTTCAGCGCTGGGAGAGGGATCGGAGCTCTCAGGCTCACATTCCCGGTTGGATTTCCATGGAACGGGCAGGACAATGGCGCATTGTGCTCTGGGGAGAGCAGAACCAGCTCGTGTTTGTGGAAGGAAAGGTTTCGGCTGGAAACGCCTCAGGGAAACGAACCCCGCCGGAGCCGGCGCCGGGAGCGCTCCTGCAGCCGCCTTTCCTGGAGCCTTCCCGGGGGAGCGGCCGGGCTCGGCCCGCGGGGGGACCTGGGGACACGGGGACAGCGCAGGGACCACCATCCTCTGCTGTGGGGCTCGTGGTGTCCCGGTGTCACCTCCCCTGGGGGCACAAAGCCACCTCCCCCCTTTGGGACACCGGCCCCGGGGCCACCGCCGTGTCACCTCCCCCGTCGGGGCAAAGCCCCCTCCCCCGGGGGGACAAAGCCACCTCCCCCGGGGGGACAAAGCCACCTCCCCCGGGGGGACAAAGCCACCTCCCCCGGGGGGACACCGGCTCTGCCTGGGGTTGGGTACACCGGGATTGCTCTTGCCCCTAAGGAGGCTCAGGAAAAAGCGGGATCGCTCCCGAAGGAATCCCCGTGGGAGCTAGGGGGTGGCTCTGGAGAGGCAGGGCAGTGTCCCTGTGCCCGGGCAGTGTCCCTGTGCCAGGGCAGTGTCCCTCTGCCAGGGCAGTGTCCCTGTGCCGTGTCCCTGTGCCCGGGCAGTGTCCCTGTGCCGTGTCCCTGTGCCGGGGCAGTGTCCCTGTGCCGTGTCCCTGTGCCATGTCCCTGTCCCTGTGCCGTGTCCCTGTGCCCGGGCAGTGTCCCTGTGCCGTGTCCCTGTGCCGGGGCAGTGTCCCTGTGCCGTGTCCCTGTGCCATGTCCCTGTCCCTGTGCCGTGTCCCTGTGCCCGGGCAGTGTCCCTGTGCCGTGTCCCTGTGCCGGGGCAGTGTCCCTGTGCCGTGTCCCTGTGCCATGTCCCTGTCCCTGTGCCGTGTCCCTGTGCCCGGGCAGTGTCCCTGTGCCGTGTCCCTGTGCCGGGGCAGNACCTGGGCAGTGTCCCTGTCCCTGGGCAGTGTCCCTGTGCCCGGGCAGTGTCCCTGTACCTGGGCAGTGTCCCTGTCCCTGGGCAGTGTCCCTGTCCCTGGGCAGTGTCCCTGTCCCTGGGCAGTGTCCCTGTCCCTGGGCAGTGTCCCTGTCCCTGGGCAGTGTCCCTGTCCCTGGGCAGTGTCCCTGTCCCTGGGCAGTGTCCCTGTCCCTGGGCAGTGTCCCTGTCCCTGGGCAGTGTCCCTGTCCCTGGGCAGTGTCCCTGTGCCAGGGGACGCTCCCCCCACACCGCAGCAGAGGCAGTAAAAAGCCTCTTAACGACCACAGAAAGCAATCGTGGGATATTCCCTGTTTTATTCGGCTCCTTAAACGCCACTTCATTTGCTGGGATCAGCTTAATTGTGGTCATTAAGGGGTTGAGGGAAAGGCTGAGCCCCCTAGGGATGGGCTGGGAGAGGAGAGGAGGGGTCCAGGGGCGGATTTCCCAGAAGGAACATCCTCCAGCCCTACAAATCATTCCTCTTTCCCCAAATCCTTCCTCCCCGACGGCTCATCTCCCTCAGTTTCTGCCTCAGTTTCCCCAGCCCCTCCCTGTGCTGCAGTTTGGGGGGACCCAAATCCTGCCCAGCCCCAAACTCCAGGGAAAAAGGGATTGGCACAATTTAGGGGATTTTTCCAGCATGGAAAAAGGATGGAGCAGGGGGTGGGGCCGTGTCCTGTCCCTGCAGGGAGGGAGGGCAGCAGGGCCCACAGAGCTGGGGGTGCCCTCACTTTAACAGCTTTGGGGGTGCTTTGTGCACACCCCACCACTCCCATATCAGGGAATATTCCTCGGGACCAGCCTGGAAATCCCCACTCGCTCCCTCAAGGTTCTCCCTCCCTGGAGTTCCCCCAAGGGCATCGTCCCAGCCCCAGTTCTCCTGGAAAAGCTTTGCACACGAAGCTGGAAAAAGGCTTTTCTCTCATGTTGAGGGGTGCAGGCAGCACCCAGGCCCATCCAAGTCACACATCCACGGGATTCTGGAATCACCGATGTTGGAAATTCCCCCAGACCGAGGTGTCCAACCATTAACCCAGCACGGGGGGTCACCGCTCACCCCTGTCCCCAAGTGCCACATTCCTTAAATATTTCCAGGGATGGGGATTCCACCAGTGCCCTGGGCAGCTGTGCCAGGGCCTGACAAACTTTTCCATGAGGGAATTTTTCCTGATATCCGACTTAACCTGCCCTGGGCCAGCCTGAGGCCGTTCCCTCTCCTCCTGTCCCTGTTCCCTGGGAGCAGATCCCAAATCCCCCCCGGCTGTCCCCTCCTGGCAGGAGCTGTGCAGAGCCACAAGGGCCCCCTGAGCCTCCTTTTCTCCAGGCTGAGCCCCTTTCCCAGCTCCCCACAAACACTTTAAACCCTGGGAATGTGGGGGTGACACATCCAGGCCAGGTCCAAGTGGCAGGGAAAGGACAGAGCTGTCACTGCCCCAAACCCAACCCTCACCTTTCTGCCCCGGTGCTGGAGACCCCCGGACCTGCTCTGGTGCTGAGCCACAGCTGATGAGCCCCTAGGAACGATTAATCAGGAATAAATCCCAGACTCTCCCAGGCAGATTCGGATCAACCCCGGCTCCCCCTCCCCACAGGCAGGACTCAAAACTGGGGAAAATCCCAAGCAAAATCCCCCAAGCAAAATCTCCCAAGCCCTTTTCCCTGTGCTCCTGGCGTTTCTTTAGGATTATCCCACCCAGGGAGGTGCTTTTTGCCCCAGCAGCAGCGCCCGGTGTTCGCCAGCTCCTGTGTGTCCAACAGGAAGAGTTCCTGCCCACCTTCCTCGGGGTTGTCATGGAAATGGAAAGCGGGTTTGATTAAGATGCTGCCAAATCCGCGATTTCCAGCTGGAGCCCGGCCTGGAGGGGCTGGGAGCGATCCAGGGGTGGGTTTGGGGGAAGCCCGGGAGGGATCCCCGGCCCCCGCACGGGATGGGCTGCGGAGCCTGGACAAGCCCTGCAGGCGCAGCTGTTAAAGGCTTTTTCCACGAGGAATTAACCCCCCCCCTCAAGCACTGGGAAGCCGAGCGGGATGCACAGGATGGAGTCCNCCGCGCCTGCGGGGCCGCCCCGGGCACCGCCGCGCATCCCCCGCCATCCCCGCTCCTCCAGCCCCATCCCTGGAAATCCATCCCGCTGCGCTTCCAGAGCCCTCCGGCTCCTCCACAAACAGCCCCGCGCTCCGCAGCCGCGCCCTCCACGCTTTCTTTTTTTTTTAAATATAATTTTCTAAACCTTTTTTTTCAAGGCGGAGAGGACAGCCGGGAGCTTTTCCCGGCGCCTCTGGGATGCTCCTGCCTTTCAGGGCAGCACAAAGCGATTGGTTTCCGTGAGAACACGGCTTTTTCCATTAAGGAAAAAAAAAAAAAAAGATCCANCTTTTCTCCAGGCTGAGCCCCTTTCCCAGCTCCCCACAAACACTTTAAACCCTGGGAATGTGGGGGTGACACATCCAGGCCAGGTCCAAGTGGCAGGGAAAGGACAGAGCTGTCACTGCCCCAAACCCAACCCTCACCTTTCTGCCCCGGTGCTGGAGACCCCCGGACCTGCTCTGGTGCTGAGCCACAGCTGATGAGCCCCTAGGAACGATTAATCAGGAATAAATCCCAGACTCTCCCAGGCAGATTCGGATCAACCCCGGCTCCCCCTCCCCACAGGCAGGACTCAAAACTGGGGAAAATCCCAAGCAAAATCCCCCAAGCAAAATCTCCCAAGCCCTTTTCCCTGTGCTCCTGGCGTTTCTTTAGGATTATCCCACCCAGGGAGGTGCTTTTTGCCCCAGCAGCAGCGCCCGGTGTTCGCCAGCTCCTGTGTGTCCAACAGGAAGAGTTCCTGCCCACCTTCCTCGGGGTTGTCATGGAAATGGAAAGCGGGTTTGATTAAGATGCTGCCAAATCCGCGATTTCCAGCTGGAGCCCGGCCTGGAGGGGCTGGGAGCGATCCAGGGGTGGGTTTGGGGGAAGCCCGGGAGGGATCCCCGGCCCCCGCACGGGATGGGCTGCGGAGCCTGGACAAGCCCTGCAGGCGCAGCTGTTAAAGGCTTTTTCCACGAGGAATTAACCCCCCCTCAAGCACCGGGAAGCCGAGCGGGATGCACAGGATGGAGTCCCCCCATCCCAGGAGAGGGAGAAAGATTTCCCGGGCAGGAATTTCCCGCAGCTCCATCACAACCCCCGCCGAGCCCGGTGCGGGGCCGGGAGCGGGGCCGTGCCCGGCGGGGCCCGGCAGGAGAGGCCAGGAATAGCCCCGATTTCCATATGTAGGACGGGGAGGCCACGCCAGCACAGCCACGACCTACTTTTTCCAGAGGCCGGCGGGGNGCCGGGAGCTTTTCCCGGCGCCTCTGGGATGCTCCTGCCTTTCAGGGCAGCACAAAGCGATTGGTTTCCGTGAGAACACGGCTTTTTCCATTAAGGAAAAAAAAAAAAAAGATCCAAGCCTAATCCAGCGCTGCTGAGCGTGATCCCTCCCACGGGCAGCATCCACCTGCGGGGCTGCATTGGGAATGGCACTGGGAAGTCCCCGAGGGCAGAAATGCCAATATTTATTCCCTAACCTGTTGTTTCCCCCAGCAAACATCCAGGCAGCAGGAAGGAGGTTCCTGCCCTTTCCACAGCCTGAGCTCTGCTGGAAATGTCCCTTCCTGACACCTTTGGTGTCACTTGTCCTGAGCTGTTCAATGCTCCCGGTCTTGCTGGGGAATTAAAAGTTATTGTTGGAGAGGGAAAATCAAACCCAGCTCGGGCAGCTCTGGGATCCAGCCTGGAAGCAAGTGAGGAACAAAGAAATTATGAGGGAGTTTTGCTGCAGCTGAGGCCTCTTCTCCCAGCCAGAGCAGTTCAGTTTGGCTCCAGGTGGCTGGAAGTGACAAAGAGGAGCAGGGAATGTCCTGCCCGGGAAGGGAGGGGAGGAAGGAGGAGAAACCTCACCCTGCTGAGGGGTGCTCAGGGCAGGGCCCAGCACTGCAGCGTCCCTGAGGGGGACAGGGACTGGAATCCCAACTGTGGGAATGTCAGATGGACCAGGATCCTTCTGTGGGAATGGGCACCAGCATCTCATGGGAATGGGCACCAACATCTCCTCAAGGGAATGACACCAACATCTCCTCAAGGGAATGGCACCCACATCTCCTCCTGGGAATGGACACCAACATCTCCTCAAGGGAATGACACCAACATCTCCTCATGGGAATGGACACCAACATCTCCTCATGGGAATGGACACCAACATCTCCTCATGGGAATGGGTACTGGGATCCCCACACAGGCACCAGCATCTCCCTACAGGAATGGATTCCAGGATTCTTCAGGGGAATGGATACCAGCATCCACACATGGAAATGAGTCCCAAAATCCCACACAGTGACAGGTACCAGCATTTCCATACAGGAGTGGGTCCCAGGACCCCACATGGGAATGGGTCCCAGCATTTCCATGGAATGGTTCCAGTGTCCCCACCCAGGGCCAGGTACCAGAATTCCCACTGGGAATGGCTCCCAGCATCCCAGCCAGGCCTGGCCTCCAGCCTCAGCACCTCAAACCCCACAACCCAAGAGAGCAGGAGGAGAATGAGAGCAGGGAGAGCTCCATCCCAAGGGAATGTGAGCCCAGGGCACTGGGATTCCCTGCAGCCACCAGTGGGAGAAGCTGCTCCTTCCACCCCATCCTCAGCTCATTCCTCAGGGAAGATCTCCCAGCAGTCACCATCCCCCACCACGCAGCAGGTTTTCCTCAACTCCAAGAGCTGCAGGATCCACCTTGTGCTTGGAACATCACTTCCAGCTCTAGAGCCAGCAGGAAAATCTTAAAACAAATCCATGGGAGCTCTCACAGCCCCTTTTGTGAAGGAAATCCCCAAAATTCTGGTTTCACAATGGGAAGAATTTCCCATGGGTTCCCATTGGGAAGGAGCATTGTTCCCAAAGGTAACAAAGCCAATTCCTGAGCCTGAAGCACCAACTGAGCCCTCATTTTCACATCCAGCCAAGTCCACCTTCATTCCCACTGGCTGAGCTCTTCTCTTCCATGGCAAACACTTCTCACACATCAGCAGGGCCAGGAAAACGCCATCCCCCAGGTCCCTGTGGCTGTCACCCCCCAGCACCCTCCAGCTCCTTCTCCCAGCCCTCGATTTCCCCTCCAGGAATTTTCTTTCCTCTTTTCCACACCAGCTCTGAGCTGTGCCAGACAAGCCCCAGTTCCCAAAAAACCTGGGGCAGGCAGAGCCCAAATCTCTGCCCGATCCTGGATCCTGAACCTCCTCCTCCCTCCAGAGCTCGCTCTGCTCCTCAGTCAGGTCCTAACCTTTGCCAAAGAGAAAAAAAAAAAATAACGAGGAATCACCAAAACCCTGATTTTCATGCAGGGAAGTGCAAAGCCTGAGAAAGCCAGGCTGACCCCGGTGCCCTGCTGCCCGCTGGAGGAACGGAGGATTTTTCCTCTGGAAGATCCCGGGTCAAACAAAGCAGCAGCAAAACTCCCCTGATTTTTGGGATTTGGCTGTTTTCCTTCACCTCCCACCCCATCCTCACCCCGGGGGAGGGAAGGAGGAATCCATCCCCACGGGATAAATCCCACCGAGCACTGGGGAAGGGCAGGTTTGGTGTTTCCCTAATTGGGAGCGAGCGGAGGCGGGTGGGAAGCACCGAAACCCGAAAATAGAAGGAACACAATGAAATCCTCACTGCCCTCTCGGTCCGGGGTGGAACCGGGGCCGGGATGCGTTTGGAGAGCCCCGAGGTCGGGTTTCAGACCGGTTTGGGGGGGATCAGAGCTTTTCCCATCCCCCAGATGAGTTTGGGGAGCCCAACCCGGAGCTGTGACCCCGGCTGAGGACGGGAAACGCTGGGATAACCACGAGCCGTGGATGTTGAGTCGGGATTTTCTTTTTTTTTTCTTTTTCCTTTCCTCCCCTCTAATTGCTGCTGCTATTTTAACAGAGCCAGGCATTTCCTTGACGATTCGCGAGGCCTATAAATGTTTGATGTCCCTTTCCCTCCAAGCTCAGGCAACAACTTCTGCCGGGCTTTGGGGGAAGAACGGCCCGGATTGGAGCACCGGGATGGGACAGAGCCCCGGATCCGCATGGAAAGGCTCCATCACACCCCTCTGCTCCTGTCCTCTCCTCCCCCCCGGTTCCTAGAAGGAGATCCCACTGCCCAGCCTCCGTGCAATATGGCTTTGTGCTGCAGGAACCTAAATATAGAGCCTAAACCCTCCGGGGGCTTTGCTGCGCTCCGAGGTATTTATAGCTGCAGGCGAACTCCGGCTGGAGCCTTGGGAGCAGCTGGAATTGCAGCGGGGAGGGATCGGGCCGTGGCTGCGGCAGGGATGGGGTTTGGGGGAAGATTTGGGGTTTTAAGGTCGAGCCCAGAGCAGGGAGGGTGAGGCTGAGCAGCTCAGGGACAGCCCAAGCTGCTGCTCTGAGGTTCCTCACAAAAATCCAGGCTCCCACTGCTCCAAAAGCATTTTCTGGGAATGGGGAATTCACCCCTTGGAGCATCCAAAGTGGAGCAGGAGGGATGGGATGGTCCCTTCTTCCCAATCCTCAGTGTCCATCCCTGCTCCTCATATCCTGATTTAACCCAGTCCACCAGGGAAAACCCCGGCTGGAGGCAGGGAATGAGGGGGATGGGGATGGGGAGGCCCATGGCAGCAGCACCTCCCGATGCAGGGACGGGAACAGGGATGGGAACAGGCAGAGCTGGCTCTGCATCCCAGCCCTGCTCCCCTTCCTGCCCTGGAATCCCTGCAGCATCAGCACCTGGAGCTGGCCTGGGGAATATTTTCATCCAGGGGTTTGCAATGGGATCACAGCCTCGGCTGGAGCTGGCAGGAGCAATCAGAAATGACAGAGTTGGAAGGAAAATCAGCAGGAGAATCCCCCCATTTGGGTTCCTGGGACTCCTTTTCCTCTGGGATGATCCCAGCCAGACCCTCAGCCTCACCCCAGGGTGGGAACAGCACCCAAAAAGCTCCTTGGAAAAAAAATAAATCACAAACCCCTCCAGCAAGAAAGGATTTTTACCAAATCTTGGTCAGAGCCTACACAGAAGAGCCCACGGGATGCAATTCCCAGATCCCTTCCCAAACAATTCCCAAGTGCTCCAGGGCTGGAAGGGGCTCCCTGAGCAGGCAGCTCCAAAAAGTCACAGTTCAGCCCCAAACTCCTGTGATGGGTGGGAGAGAGGAGCTGGAGCTGCTGCTCCCTGCTGCCCCCTCCACTCCCTGGAATTCCCATTTCCTCCTGGATCAGGGGCTGGTGTCCCCATGGACACTGGGATGTCCCTGGGAGGGACAATGTCCATCCCTGCCCACCCAGCCATGCCACATTCAGTGGATTCTCCTTCCTCCTCCTCCTGGCTGGGTGTTGAAGAGCTCTTGCCATGGGAAATGAAGGGATTCAGGATGCTCCAAATCCAGGGTCTGCTCCCATCTTGGCTTCCCACCCACAGATCCCATTGGCATCTTCCCACCTCCACCCCTGGGTGTCACCTGGTGGCTTTAGGGACATCTGGGGACACCTGGGGACACGGTGCCAGGTCCTGGCCATGCAGAGGGCCCAGCCCTCCGAGGTGGAGGAGCAGGGATCAATTAATCCAAATTAAAGGCAGGAAGGCAAAGGGAACCAGCTGGGCCACCCCAATTCCAGCACTGGCAACGTCCCCAAAATCCAGGGGGCCCTGCCCAGCCCTGAGCCCCCAGGGCTGCAGGAAATGTCCCAGGGTGATCCTGGGATCCAGGGGAGCCCATCCCAGCTCCCACCTACACCAGGTCATGACTGGGAAATGCGGAGAAATGGCTCCTCCAGCTCCGGGGTAAATAAATCCAAGGAATTCCATGGATCTGGGATTTTGGAACCCAGTGGGGTGAGATTCCCACATCCCAGAGGAGCCTGGGGGGGATGGAGAGGCCCCTTGGCCAATGAACCCTGCCCTGGATCCCAGTTCCTCCCAGTTCCCTGCCCTGGATCCCAGTTCCTCCCAGTTCCCTGCCCTGGATCCCAGTTCCTCCCAGTTCCCTGGAGTCCCTGATGGATGCCCAGGCCCCCAGGGTCCCCATCAGCACTGTCCCTAATTAACTCCAGGGTAATTAACGCCGGACCCCCCGGTCTGCAGGGGGTGTTTGTAACGATCCTCTGGAGGAGGCAGCACACAGGGCACGACCTGAGGCCGCCGGGGGCTAATTAGAGCCTAATTAGTGCTCATCAGAGCCCCACACACAGCCCGGGCTGGGGGGCGCCGAGCTGGGCAAGAAATTGGAATTATCAACAAGGAATTGGAATTATTAAACCAACAAGGAATTGGAATTATTAAATCGGCAAGAATTTGGAATTATTAAATCGGCAAGAAATTGGAATTATGAAATCAACAAGAAATTGGAATTATTAAATCGGCAAGAAATTGGAATTATTAAATCGGCAAGAAATTGGAATTATTAATTAAACCCTGGATTACTTCTGGAGGAGGAGGTGACCAAGGCAGTGGTGACACCAAAGCCCAAATTCACCCCCAAAAATCGCGGGGGCCTCACCACAAAAGAGAACCTCAGCCTTGGAGCTGCTCCAGGGGGTCCCAGCTGCCCCAAATCCCCAAATCCCCAAATCCCTGGCAGCTCCAGCTTTGGAGCAGCCCAGGCTCCCCCAGGTGCTGCCCCAGCTCCAAACCCTGATCCTGCAGGAGATCCCACATCTCCCTCACCTGGGGCTGCAGCCCGAGGGAGAGGGGAAAGGAAAATCTGGATGATGCCATTCCCCAAAAAAACCTCCAAAATGCTGGAAAATTTTCCATTATCCCATTTTTTTTTTCTGCTCGATTTTCATTGGGTGCATGGAGAAGTTCCCCGGGGACACAATGGTCGCTCCCAGCACCTGGAAAAGTTGTGAGGAGCCCAACTTTGCCTTACAAAAAGCCGGGAATGGTGGATGAGCACCAAGTTTGGGGAAGTAAAGCTCCCTGTGTGCTCCCAGACCTGCTGCCTCTGCAGGGAAACTGCTCGGGGGGGACACAGACACAGCGAGGTTCTGTTCCCTTCCAGCTTAACTTGCAAAAATGAGAAATAAATAAGAGTTTTTTTCTCTTTTAAATGCCCGCTTCGGCCCCAAACTCCCACTCCCTTGCCCCAAAACGCAGCCTTGTGTTGGATTTTTGACATTTGCTGCCTGAGCATCCCTCCCAACCCCCAAACCCTCAGCCAGGCCCCCCCTTCCCCCAGCAGCTCCCGAAGCGGCTCCATTCCCCTCCTCCTCCTCCAGAAAAACGCATTTTTTGGCAAACAAACTGTTTTGCCAACAAGTTGTGCTCCGTGCTGCCTGGGAGATGAGGCTTTTCCCGGCTTTTTCCCGGCTTTTCCCGGCTTTTCCCTGGCTCCATCCTCCTCCTCCCCACTCCAGGTCCCACTCTGGGGCTGCAGCCAGGGGGGATTCATACCCAGGCTCCCCAAATTGAGATTTTTTTCCCCCTTTTTTTTTCCCTAAACCAATCCCCGTTTCTCCACCAGCCGGGGCAGAAGCAGCAGCCCTGAGGTTGCTGCTGTTATTTTTATCTTGAAAGAAAGAGTTTGAGCCGTGGCCAAGCCGTGCCGAGGGAGGGAGGCAGGGAAGGAGGGAGAGGAGGGAGAGGCTTTTGCCGCCCGCAGGGATGGGAAGAGCCGGGATCGCTGCCCCGGGATGCTCAGGGGGTAAAGGAGATTTGGGCCCCCCCCAAATCGGCGCTGTTCCCCCCCTGCAGAGCCACACTTGGGTTCAATGCTGGCTCAGCCAGCCCAGAATTTAATTATTTTTTTTAAAAGAAAAATCCTTGGAAGAAGAGGCTCTAAAAACGCTTTCACCTTCCCACGGCCACGAGGAGCATCCCGCAGGATGCCAGGTCCATCCCACGCCTTCTTGACCACAAAAGAAAGCCCCAAAACAGAGTTTGGGGGGCAGGTGCTGCTCCCCAGGAGCCTCCTCTGCCTGGATGCGGCCACGTCCTTCCCTCCCACCCGGAATTCCAGCGGCTCCCACCCTGGAGCTGCTCCGGAGGTCACCGAGACACTCGCAGCTCGGAGCTCGGCTTAAATGTCAAATTAATTAATGGAGAGAGGGAGGAGGAGCCGGGAAAGCTCCGAGCTCCAGCTCCGCTCCCCCCGAGCCCGGCGGGGCCGGGAGGGAGCCCTGGACACTCCCCGTGGAAAATATTCCATCCCCAGGGCAGGGAGAGAACAGGGAAAGGCACAAAAGCACGGGGGAAAACCGGGAATGGCACAAAGCTCAGGGAAAAAAAAAACTGGGAATGGCATAAAATACCGGTGGAAAACTGGGAATAGCACAAAGCATGGGGGGAAACCGGGAATGGCACAAAACTCAGGGAAAAATCTGGGAATGGCACAAAACACCAATGGAAAACTGAGAATGGCACAAAACTCAAGGAAAAAAAACTGGGAATGGCACAAAACACCGGTGGAAAACTGGGAATAACACAAAGCATGGGGGGAAAACTGGGCATGGCACAAAACTCAGGGAAAAAACCTGGGAATGGCATAAAACTCAGGGAAAAACCTGGGAATGGCACAAAACACCAATGGAAAACTGGGAATAACACAAAGCATGGGGGGAAAACTGGGCATGGCACAAAACACTGGTGGAAAATTGGGAATAGCACAAAGCATTGGGGGGAAATTGGGAATAGCATAAAACACTGGTGGAAAGCTGGGAATGGCACAAAGCATGGGGGGGAAACTGAA
>WEIU01003277.1:16650-68712 GCA_013389925.1 Aegithalos caudatus
CTGTGCTGACTAAAAGAATTAGCAGTCCCCTTCTTTTAACAGTTTCTTTAAAATGTGAAAAGTCTTTATTAGGAGATGGCAGCCTTCTGAGCCTTCTTTCTGAAAATGCCAGTGTGTCATGTTTTAACCCTGGCAGGGAAGTATGCACCACACCGCTGTGCTCCCACTCCCATCTCAGTGGGATGGAGGAGAGAATCCAAAGGGTAAAAGTGAGAAAACTCGTGGGTTGAAGTAAAGACAGTTTAATAGGTAAAGTAAAAGCCCCCCACACAAGCAAAAAATACAGAATCAAGTCATCATTTCCCCTGGGCAGGCAGGTGTTCAGCCTTCCCCAGGAAAGTTGGGCTCCATTACATGTAGCAGTTACTTGAGAAGACAAATGCCATCACTCTTGTTGTCACCCCTTCCTTCAGTTTATTGTGACTCTGATGCCATATGGTATAGCATATCCCATTGGTTAGTTGTTTTCAGCTGAATCTTCTCCCAGCTTCTTGTACAGCCCCAGGCTCCTCACTGTCAGGGCAGTACAGGAAGCAGAAAAGACATTGATGCTGTGTAAGACCTCCTCAGCAACAACAAAAACATCCCAGTGTTATCAGCATGGTTTCCAGCACAAATCTGAAATACAGCCCCCTACCAGCGACTGTGAGAAAAATTAATTTTATCCCATCCACAATCAGCACATAATGTAAACGGGTTTTGAATTAGAGTTCTGTAATGATTCATTGATTTCAACCTGATTTTGACAGCTGTCACATTTGGAAGGGTTTTACTGTGTGAAATACTTGTCTGAGTAGTCTTATTCAAAATATGTCTTCAACAGAGAAATCCTTTCCCTCTTTATGAGAAACACCCTGAGAGAGACCTGCTTGTGATGGTTTGCTGAAGAGGTGAAGAAGAGGAAGAAAATCTATTGCAGAAATTTAACAGGACTTCATGCTTATTTTTCAAATTCTTTACCTTCATTTCCATGATTTTTGCGCATTTTTATATGACATGGCTCCGAGTCTATGCCAACAGCCAGTGATTCAAGTCAGCTATTTAATCACCAAACTAATAACAGAGACAATTGCAGGAACAAAAATGATGATGTGTGTGTCCAGCTAACATAGAAATATGTAGGCCACAGTATCCCACTCTCTTCTGGATGCTTGTGCTTCATAGGGTCAGAGCTGTCATGTTTCTGTTCAAGGTCATGTTTCACAGGGATGATGTTTCCTTATGCTGTCATTTTATGATTGGCAGATACTATTGAAGGAATTTTCTATTGTATCTTTTCTCTGGTCAAATCCTGTTTATTGAACACCTCTGCCCTTAGGAAGCAGTCACTAGCTGAAATGTGAGGCTTTCTTGTCACATGTGGATTTAACAGATAAATACAGATAAATCCCTTTCCCCACCATCACCTCCAGCTGTTGGTTACCTTCTCATGCCAGAAGTTTTCAGCCAAATCCCTGATGACACTACACAAGGTATTTGACAGATTGGGCTCCACTGGATCATCTGAAACCACCTCCAGAACTGTATAAGCCTAACTGCCAGACTTTTCCCTGAAGAAGTTGAAGAATATTTTTGTGTTGTTGTCAGAGCCATGTGAACAGTCACACCCAGGAGGACTGCAGCAACAAGAAGTTTGGAGATTGGTGCCATTGACAGTACCATGAGTGTTCAGTGCCATGAAACTTGTCATGTTAATTTCACCTGAGAGCTACCATGTCCAGTGGTTTCCTGTGTGTTGCTGGTTGTCTCTGTTTATTTCTTTGTAATGTGAAATTTACAGTGCAAGTTGGATAAAGTAGACTAGAAAATCTGGCCTGTATGACTTAAATGTTTCATTGATCAGTATAAATCATTAATTCTGTGCTTAAGAAGCAATGGCAATTGAACAGTTTTCTTCTTTGCTACGGAGTGGTTTATGACAACATGTGGTACTGCTAAGAGATTTAGCTTGGCAAAGTAATTATCTAAACTAGAATTTTGTCAGGACACCAGTATTAGTACAAGGTGCTTTAGAAATTGGATTGCTCACTGAAGTGTGTAGGTGTAGATTTATCAGACTAACTTAAGGTGCTCATTTGCCTAAAGAAGCGTAATGTTTCATACTTGTAACTAGAATAACAGATGTGTTTATTTTGAAAATTTTAGCCTGTTTACTTATTTTTGCTTTCTGTAAATAGTTTTCTGTCAGTTAAGTACTAGGAGAAGGAAAACAAATATTTAGGATAAGTAAGAACATTTCATAGGAGTCTGTGACAAGTTCTGTTTATAGATGAAGATGGGGAAGAGGAGAGACTCCTTCTGTGTTTCTGTTCAGAGCCGATGCCTAGGAACTACAGGCCCTGCAGTGTCAATGGCTCCTCTACTGTGACATAAGTATTTTATCCTGTATGTTTTCACCTCACTGTGATTAAAATATCCCAATTTTGCATTAGTTAAAACAATTTTCTGTCACAGGCAGTTTGTCTTGCTGTTTTGTCATCCAGTCCCTGGGCTGAAATTGCCCGTTGTAATGTAAATTTGAGGGAACTTTATGTAACTTTGCTGAAACTTCCTGGCTGTGTCTGAGGGGACAAGGTCAAACAGTGCACATGGGCTGGAGAGGCTTGTGATGTTCCCACCCACAAGAGAGAGCTCCAGCAGATACTGGCAGATTAACTTCACCCTTGGCTTCACAGAAGCAGACACTTCTGTGCAAATTAACATCACCCTTGGCAAAAATTCGCTTGTCCCTGGCAAAGCCTGCACAGATGCAGTACTAGTTAGCCAGAGATAACTACTACCTAACTTGAGGAGAGACTGTAAATTGCACCAAATCTAGTGTTGAAGCCCCATCTTCAGTGGTTCTCCAGTTCTGAACCATCTGTCTTGATCACAATTAATATGTGAGTATGCAATAGTTGACTGTTTTAATTTTTTTTAATATGAGAGCACAATGCCTAATGTGGTTTTTCAGCTTTTATTTTCAACATAGCAGCACACTTCCATCTCTTGACACTTTTTCTCTTTTTTTTTTTTTTCTTTTTCTTGGAGGGAAACTCTCCACATTTCAGATTATTTAATGTTTTTCATATTCTACTTAGTTCCCAGGTAAATTACTGTATTGGACTGAGTTGTGGAAATTGTTAGATTGCTTTTTCTATAGAGCAGTAATTTCATATAAGCATGGAGAATGCACTTAAAAGACACATTAATGCCACTCAACAAGCAGTATATTTATATTTTCTCAGACTCTGATAAATTACTACATTTTGAGTTGCATTTGTTATGGGTACAAAATGAATGACAGACTTGAATGGATGTTGTTTTTGCTCACTATAAACTAAAGTGACATTCAAATTGCTGATCCAATTTTACAATTATAACACCAGTATAAAAATGTAAATTCAGAACTTTTATGACATTGAGCAACAAATTCTCCTCTAAAGTTACAGAGTGATTAAAGACACAACAGGGATGAGAATAAAAAATACTTGTGATGGCTCTAAAAATGAGCGGGAAACTAAAAAATTACATACAAAAGTCTTGCAGGAAGATATTCCTGCAGTATATGTAACCTGTGTTTCACATCAGATTAAATCTTTTCCGGCATCCTTGACATAATTTCCAGTACTAGTGAAACTGTGGAAGTTTCTCCAAGCACATGGTGATGCTCCTTCATGGAGGTCAGATTTTATTTTGAGTGATACTGCTGGAACTATATTGAGAGGAGTGTGGTTTTGTATCTCTATTTTCCCTAGAGTAATCAATTTAAGAAATACAAGCCCAATGTAAGTGCAGCCAGAACATATGTATTAGCCTATGCTTTGCTAACATGAAAGAGGTGTTCACCTCCACCAACTGCTTATACTAATGCATTTTGAAATCTACCATTTTTAGCAATGTAGACATGCTGTGTGAGCAGGAAGTGCTTCAGAGGAGGATGGGAAACTTCTGAAATTCCATCAGGGAAAGCAGCAAAGCTGCAGAGGGATGGGAAATAAATTTGACTAGAAACAAGGTCCATTACCTTCTGTAATCTTTCCCTGTTTTCTCTGTCTTTTTGCTCCCTGAAGAGAGGGTGTACCAAGAGCATCAAAGATGCTGAGGCGTTGTTTAAACCATTTTACACAGAGTGTTGAGAAGAAACTATTTGACAAAGAGTTGTTATTAATGTGAGACTTACTTTCTGTAAAAACTGAGGGGGTTTCTCATCATAATTCTAAGTGCTGTAGTGCATGTGCAGACCCCACAAGAATGCAGTTGCTGAAGATGAAGGTGTTTTCTTTAAAGAAACTTCAGTATGAACATGTGAGAGACATTTTTCTTCAGGTGCTCAGGACTCACAACAGATGTCTCCTTCAGAAGCAATGAAGAAAAAATGCATTTTATTTTGGGTACAAGGAAATGGAGATGGCATCATGCTAAGCAGCAACCTGTTTCTGCATCTGGAATGGATGGGAATGACAAATGAACCTGGGAGATTTTGCTGGTTTCAGCTGAGACAGTTTAGAGTAATTTTCTTCATAGTTTCCAATATGGGGCTGTGTTTTGAATTTGTGCTGAACTTAGTTATTGCTGGGCAGGGGTTGCAAAGGGCCAAACTTTCTGGTTTTCATATAACCAGGCTGGGGAGGAAGGTTCATGGGAGGTTCATGGGAGGAGACCCAGCCAGGACAGGTGACCCCAACTGAGCAAAGGCATATTCCAGACCATGTGATATCATGCTCAGTATGTAAAGTGGAGGGAAGAAAGAGAAAGAGGAGCAGTGTGTGGAGTGATAATGTTTGCCCAAATAAAACCATTACCCATGATGGGAGCCTATTCTCCTGGAGGTGGCTGAGCACCTGCCTGCCCATGGGAAGCAGTGAATTCATTCCTTGTTTTGCTTTGCTTGTGTGCTCAGCTTTTGTGTTCTCTGTGAACTGTCTTTATCTCAGCCCATGAGTTCTGCCTTTTATCTTTCCGTGTCTCTACCTGATCCTGCTGGTGGTGGAGTGAGTGGCTGTTTGGGGCTTGGCTGTTGGCCAGGGTTAGACCACAACAGAGAGCAGGGCCAGGACTGTGCACTTTGTAACCCCTTCAGAGAGACACTTGCCATTTCCCTGTGTTATGGAAATGTTTGTTCCGTAATTTAAAAGAGTAAAGTCTCTGTGAAATAAGTTTAAAACTAAATTCAGTGAGGCTTGAAACTCTTCTTCAATACATTTTCAAGAAATTATTAGTAGAATAGATTCTTCAGAGATAGTTGTTAGTGTGGGTTTTGAGTTTTTCCTTTTACTTAGATGAATCATATATACCCATATATATATGTGCACTTGTGTATGTTTGTTTATGGGCAGAAGGTGAAGAGACCATCTTTGCTTCCTACAGGGAGAGGGGAATATATTTTTCTTAGAGTAGCATGCCAACGATCTCAAGAAGAATGGAACAATTTTGTGAAAAACACTATGTGAATACATGGAGAAGCATATGTTAATGAGTATAAATTGGGCATAATCTACAGTGTCTTTGGCATTTTTAAGTTGGAGTTTTTTAAAAATAAATTTGGAGGTTTTTGTTTTTGTCTCTCATCCCTCTTTAAAAACAGATTGCATGTGGGCTGACTTTATGTTCAGTTTTTGAACAGCGTGTAACTTTCAACAATCTACTCAACGTTTTTTCCTCCTCTACTTGAGAAGACTTGAAATGTGTAGTAAATAATGATGTTGGCTTGTTTCATTTATGCCCTTGATTATTTCCAGTCTTTCCTGTTAGTTATGTCTACTCTTTAGACAATGGGCTCACATACAGATTTTTTACGTGTATGTTTATTTAGGAAACCAAAGACAAGGTGGTTCAAAAATACTTGCCCAAGGCTGCTATACTTATAATACACTTTGCTAATCTCCTGGTATGTGTGTTCAAAAATCTAAACTGACCTTCTCTTCCATTTAGTGACATTCTTCATATCAGAGATTAATCTCCAGTTTACTGATCTGGTTGTCTGAGACACCAGCTACTGTCTTTTAGGAGAAGCTGCCAGAATGGTAGAATGGAAACATGTAAGCAATGAAAATATACACCAAGGGAAATATATTCCATCAAATATATTTCTTTACTTCTAAGTTGTGTTGCTGTTGTGTTTCCTGTGCCTTCTCTTCAGTGTTCTAATCTGCATGTCTGGCATATTATATTATTTTTTTTTAAAATTCATACTGACTGCAACCTTGCTTCTCTGTTTTAATTTATTATAGCGTATTAGTAAAGCTGCTTTGGAATACCCTGGATTAATGATGCATTTAAACTGTTTTAAAATGACCCTGGGCTAGGTCAATTATTGAAGTAATGCCAGCAAGGAATATTTTCTTTTGATTGCAGTAAGCTCTTAGTTTTATGTTAACTGCATTGTACAAACATGACCTATGGGCTTTTAATGTTACAGTGAACTGGAAATAGTGAATAAAGCATGGTTTGCATTTGCATGGAGCACACTAACTCTCCTTCTTGAGAGTAGATTCCATCTTGTAGTCTTTGGTTGTACATGGAGTCATGTTATTGTGCAAGTGCTCTAAGAATACAGGGCATTTACATCTTTTTGACATAAAGGGAGGGCATAGTGAGGTGTGGGTGCTGCTTATGGCATGTTAGGCATCACTGCAATCACCCCTTCCATATCCCCCCAAGTTTACACAGACCTGTGCTACTACACCTGTCCTCGCCCTTTTTCTGCAGCCTGAAGGATGTTATTTCTGGTGAAATGGGAGAATTCTGTGGTACTGGTTATTTCCCAAAACTTCATTTGTAAAAGCAATGCATTTACATTTTTCTTGTAAGATTCACATGCTTAATTATTGTAATGTTTATTTTCCTTTTTGGATGTGTAAAGTTTCACTTGCTGTGTTCTGCTTTATAATTGATTTGGAATGAGGGCTTATTATATATTTTTCAAAATGCGGGGATGTGTTTTTTCCTCATCCCAAATATGTCTCTGTGTTTTAATCTAATCTATTTTTCTGTTCAAAACTGCACTGTAGTTGCTCTGGTAGATTACAAGATGATAGGCAGCTTATGCTGCAAATTTAAAAAAACAAACAAAAACCAGCTCTATGTAACAAAATTTTAGTAACACAATCTTAAGTCAATAAAACTGGTATCGACCTGTCTTCAGTGATATTGAACATCAGGAGTTGGCAGTGCCTGGGAAACTTGACTTGCTCATGGAATTTTACACATAACTTTAAGCTGTGGCTGTCGTTCTTGTTAAATAGGTCTTCTGGAAGAGGAGCTGAAAACTGGCTCCAATTATGGCCTGAAATTTCGTCTATACCAAACTTGTAGAAATTTGCTTAAAATAAACAGACAATACACTTCTCCAGAACAATGTTCACAAGTAGTTAAGTGGCCTACTATCTGTTTAAAGAGGGGTAAAATCAGTTCTTAAAATGAAGACTCAATTTTGTTTAGGAGAACAGTGATTTGACAGTGACTGAGCTGCTCAGAGACGAGATGAACAGAGATTTTGAACATTAAGCCACGTGCAAGGCAAAACAAAATGTAAACAAGACCAAAAAGATTAATTCCATTTGCTTCTGAAGAATCACAGGGAGCAGAGTAAAGGGCTTTTTATGGTTCAGGATTTTTACTAGGCCAAGGTAATTCCCAGGTGCTTGAAAGCTGAGATATTCCATGTCTAGGAAACAGAGGTATTAAACAATGAATGATCTCTACATTCAATAGCCAGTGGAAGATACATTATAGTGAAAAGAGTTTATGTAATGGATTAGAGAGAAAATAAGGAAGTGGGAAGTTTGGGGTAGAATATATAGGCAGAATTTTGCTGTGGTATTTCAGGACCTCTCCATATAATCTTCTTTCTTTGTCTAGCCCTCTAAAGAAAAATGTGGATAAATTATAAAATAATGTTTATGGGGAAGTAAATAATCCAAGGTTTACATATGCAGCAATAACTTTTGACACAGTAATTGCTACTCAGGAAGGAGCTCTTGATGCTTATATTAGTTTTATGAAAATGTTAGCTTTCATTTCAATGAGAATAACGTTGTTATGACTACCGCTTAAATTTGTTGTGTACTCTCAAGTATTGTACAATTCTTGTTCAATCACAGATGGGATAGAAAAGATAACCTATTAAGGGAGACCAAATTAAGTAAAGGTTTCATTGTTGTCTGACTGATAAGAGGTCTGAGAATATGATAGAGGTACCTGAGAAAAGAGTAACACGGAAAAGATATGCAGGAATCACTTTATTGACTTTGTTTTAATAGAAATAATAGCGTCAAATTGCATACTGTACTGGTATCAGAACAAATGGCAGGTACAGGTTTGTCTACAATAGATTATTAAGCTATGGAGCTTTCTGAACCAGGGATTGTGGATATTGAAAGCTTACATGGCTTCAGGAAACAATTGAATACATTCATGGAGGAAAAATACATTAGGGATAAAGACGGTGCCTCTGGCTTGCAGTGTCCTTGAACCATCAGTTGCTGGAGTCTGAAAGGGTATTGTAGGGAAGTGAAGTTGTTTGTTTGCCATGTATTTATATATTTCTGTAGGATTTACTGTTGTTTACTGTCAGAAACAGATAATTAGCTGGATGGGCCTGTTTGTATAACTTTAAAATTCATTCTTTAATAATGTGTAAGTTAAAGTTGTCCACAGTAGTTGGTGATGGAAAATCAAGTTGTGGAACAGATGATTTTGAATTAGTTTCTTATTGACAGAGAATGCTCTGGTAAGCCAGGGAGAGTAGTATTGCCAGACAGGTTCAACGTTGCTGCTCCGCAGTGAATTTGAGGTGTGGCACACTGAGAAAGTACACACCCTAGATTAAGTATAACTGTAATAATACGCATTTTCCTATTTTAAATGCATGTCTTGGTGTATGAGTTAATACTTGAGAGAGACTAAAGACACAATTTCAAGATTTGAAACTTTAATGGATACTTACAGGGGCACTTGTCTCCATCCTCTGTTGCTTGCTAGCAGTAGGATCCTGGAGTGTTCTGTGTAGTTTGTTTGTATTTAATTTTTATGCGACTTCTTCTCTATTCAAAATAATGTTAAATTTTTCCTCCTCAGGTTGAAATATTCAACATGGGCGTGTTGAATGTGGTACAGTGTCATGAGGAACATCATCAGGCTGAGATCTTGGTATTGTTAAATATGTCTGAAACAGCCTGGAGGGGTTGTAGGTTTTGAATTCTGTTTTCTTGTTTATTATTGAAGGAAAATATTTTCTTAAACATATATATTGCATGCAGAGAGGAGATTATGACCTTAAAATATTCAAATTACTCTGAGGAATGTCTACAGAGCTGTACATTCATTACCCTATAACCTGAACTCTGGAGTACAGATAGATATGGAAGTGGTGTAGCTCAGAATTTGGTTGGCTTTCTGCGCTAGAGGTTCACATTGCTGGCTCATGGCAAGCTTCTGGTCAACCAACGTCTCCAAATCATTCTCCTCAGGGCTACTATGGACTGATTCTCTGCCCAGCCTGTATTTGTGCTTGGAGTTGCTTTCAAGGTCCCTCTGGATGCACCACACAGGTTGGTGGTGTTGGGAAGCTTGCTGACAGTGTGCTCAATCCCACTGTCCATGTTGCCTACAAAGATGTTAAATGGCACCTTGAATTGATACTGACCCCTGAGAAATGCTGCTCGTCACCATTCTCTGTTTGAACATTGAACCCTTGACCACAACTCTTTCTGTCCATCCATCCATCCATGCAATTCTTTATCCCCTGAGTGGTCTATCCATAAAATCCATACCTCTCCCGTTCAGAGACAAGAATCTTGTACAGGACAGCGTGAAATGCTTTGCACAAGTCCAAACCCATTGCATACTTGCTAAAATCTGCTCTTAGACTGCACTTATATATATATGGTGTAGAAATTGGTTTAATTTCTATCTTTCTTGAGTGTATGCCAGCCATGTAGTCCCAGCTCTTCCATACAAGTTGCAATATGATCTAGTCAACTTGGTTGACCAGGGGTTAGGGCTTGAAATTAAGATCTATACAAGTTTTTGTAGAGTATTTAATAAAGATCAACTGGGTTTTGAAAAAAATAAACTTCATTGGCAAAATCCCCATTGCCAGAGTAAAGCTTCTGTTGCCTTCAATGGGAACTGAATTTTGTAATCAGTGCTGTCAGTCACCATCTGGACTGACACAATTTTGCCATAGAGAGAGTCCGTCTTTTCTGGGATGCCATCTGTTAGTCAGTTTCTTCTGACTTGTTTCCAGTATCAACCTTTATACCTTCTTTCATGTTCTCTTTTGTGCTCCAAGCAACCTCTCAAATCCTCATTCTCCCTGCTGTTTTCAAAATACGTTTTTGAACACCAGTGAACACAATGAAGTACCCTAGCAATAATGTCTGTTACAAACCCTGGGCAACATCACAATCATCTGAAGAAAATCTGTTAGGAGGCTAAGGCTTGGAAGGCGTTGATACCAAACCCTTTTCTCATCCTTGCAAGTGATTTTTCAAAGCAGTGGCTGAGGGAGAAGTTTGAACCACTGATTACTTTGAGTCTTTGCTGTGGATAAAAGAAATTGGTTAGTATGACAGTTAACCTAATAATAGTTTACAAAAGTATTAGCTCTTATAGGTTTAAAAATAAGATCAGGTAGCATTAATCTAATGGTATAACTGTTTTTGAAAGTTTTTTACTCAGTAAAGCCAGATTTATGAAGTCTTAAAAAATAATTTTGAGCTAATGGTTGCTAATAGTCCACCAAACACTGTTTTCACCCTGACATAGTTAAATGCCAACAATTTATTTGGCATTTAATAAGCAAATGGAATAAAAATTGTGAACCCAAAACCTTTCAGTTTGAGACAGAAAACAGAAGAATATATTAGAAATAATAGTTGCATAAGGGGTGCATCTTCTTAATAAAACAATGAACAGTAGTTACCGCATGGTTTCATTAGTGAATTTTAAATATAATTCATGCATGTTATTTATTCATGGGGAATATGTGTAAGTAATGCATGGAGGAGATGTCTATGTATCCAAACAGCAGCCTTTCTTTCAAGTGGTTTCAGTGTTGTGATTTTTCAAACAAAATTTGTGTGTACTCTTCTTGGTTTATGAATTTGATTTGAACTGTGAACAAGGATGATTTAGAGTTTCAAAGAGATAGAAGATGTTACTTTTATAGTAGTAGACTTTTTTAGTGTGTTTGTATTTATTTTTCTATTTATATCTCTAAAAAAATGCCCACCAAAGTCTTTCACATGGTGATCTACCTGTATATAGCCTGCAGATAGAAGCAAACCAATTGATGTGTTCATGTTGTATTCATTCCCAGAGGAGTAGCCGTGGTTATTTTAAAGGTGAGAAAATGTGCCAGCAGACAATTATGTAACCGATAATTCAAATAGACTTTACAGGATCAACCTTGCCAACAGCTTTCAATGCTGTATTTACTCATGGTTATTTTGCATAAAAATTAATAGTGGAATACTGTGTCAGAAAAGTATAACTATATTGCAGTCTGATTAAAAATTGACATGCAGTACCTGTAGATACTCCCATTTGTTTAAATAAGCAATATTCTTTCTGAGAAGCTAAGCTGTTACAAGATAGCTTCCTTTTTTCCAAATATGAAATCCATTTCTTGCTGGGAAACAATGTGGATGACCAAACATTGTCGTGTTACCTGATGACTGAGACTGTCTTCACAACTCTTCAGTCCATCTGTTTGTGATGTTTATCTTGTTATTTCATCTTTGTGTGGTCAGCTTCCCTTATTTTTAAAATCCATCTAGGAAGTCTTCCTCTGGAAAGCAGTTCTTAATTGCAGATGAGTGTCACATAAGAACCAGATGACCAATGACTATTGTGTGACTGATGTTACTACTGAGCTTTACCTTACAATGATTTCTTAAAGGCTTTTTCCTCTCTAGTAGATGTTGCACAGAGCTGGATATGTACAAGCTTTTTTTCTCCTGTGATAAGATAGTTGTGTTTATCTTTCCTCTCCACATGTATGGTGTTATTCATCCACTGTTCCTCCTTTAGAGGAAAGTGAAGAAATGAGTCTGATAGAAAACTTGGAGAGGTTTTTCATCCAGATTAGTGACACACTGAAGTACTTTTATTTTTCAGTCTTACATTAAGTTTTCAAGGTAACTCAAGCAATCAATCTGAACTATTTCTGCTGTGGAGAGCTGTCTGTTTCCTTCATTTTCCTTTTCCTTCTAAGCAGGCAAGTAAATATGGGGGAAAACAAATTATCATTTGAACTTTGTCACTAAATTTACTTGAGGTGTCTTTCTGTGGAACAATAGTAGGTGGGAGCAAGGATGAAAAATCTGGCTGCAGTGTATCAGCTTTCAGCAGCTCTGACAGGTTACTACACTCATATTTTTCAAGGCAAAACTGCTAAGAACCAGAAGTTCTTAATTTGACTTTTTTCCGCTCTGTCTTAGAATTTTTCTCATTCAATTCAAGGACACTCAGGTGAAAAGGGGAAAAAAAAATTAAAGTCTGTGAAACAACCACTGTCCTGTTGTCACCCAGCTGCCTCCCTCTCTTAAGCCAAATTCCACGGGCTGAGGACTGCCCTCATTCAAGAGGCCTGTGAGCTTGTGATATCATAACCAATATAGAAGGAGCACATACACGATCAGGTTTTCTTTCCAGGTGGTGAAATTTTTATGGTTAAGATGCTGCTTAGAATCGTAATAAAGCTGTGCATGGGAGTTTTTCATATGCACCTGAGAGATTTGTTGTTGGTTCAGACTTTGTTGGATGTCTCTGAGTGATCTCTCCAAGTGCATTTTATCAGTGTGGGAGCTTTCATTTTACTTATTTGGGGGAACAATTCCATATTTTTATCACTTTCCTTAGACCAGGTGCTGGGCAGTTAAAAGTCATGAATCGGCCCTGCAAAAGCAGCTGATTGCAAACAGCTTCTATGATACAGTAATCAATTGCACATGTAGGCATCAGGGAATTGTAAAAAAGGCATGTGATAATGGGGGATCATATCTAGAGCTGGATGAGCTACTTCATATAGTTTAGTAATGTGCTGTGTCTTAGAAGTCCTCTGAAAAAGGTTTCCCAAGGAAAGTTCCACACTTTTTAAAAGGTCACTTGAAAAATCTGGGCAGTATTAGAACTAGGTAAAAATTACGACTACCTAATTCTACTTTGTAAACTTTTAAATAAATATGGCTTATCTTTTGTTTATAACTGATAGCTTTTATTTGCAACTTTTTACCCTTTTCACTTTATTTACAGTGAATAATCACAGTATATTTACAAAATATGAACTTCTGTGTTGGGAAAATTGTTGGGGTTTTTTTTGTTTGTCTCATCAGCATCAGCTCCTCTCCAGCCCCGTCTAGTAAGAGGTGTTAAAAAGTATTTTTATTCTTTTTGGTTTCTGTGATTGATGGTTATGGAATATCATGCTCACATGGAAAAATTATTTCTTCCTAATCCTTGTCAGTTAGTGGTTGGCTTATTTCCTGTAGTCTGAAGACTTATAGCCCATATTCTAGTTCATACAGTACTTCATTTTAGTTGACTTCAAATTTTGTTCATTACTGACTTCTAGTTTGGCAATGTTATTATTCTTTATTGTCTGCACTTGGACAAAATCAATCAAGAGGCCATCATTCTAACAGAAAACTGTGACCGATTGCTTTAAAAATAAATGATACTTGCACTGACACAAGAGAGAAAAAAATATTCATTAAAACTCATGTTGGAGAACTCTCATCACTCTTTTCCTATTGCATTTGACATTGCCTGCAAGACTGTTATATATTATGTTTATTTTTAGGGACTATTGTTCTCTTTAAATCTCTTCTACAACTTGAGGAAAGCAGTAATGCTTTTGAACGGAAATTTACAGAAGCAAGACATTGCATCTTTCTGTTGTAGTAAGGGGCTATTTCATGAAATATCTCTTTTAAAAAGTTTGACTTTGGCAGGGAAAAAAACTGCAAAATATAAGGGAGTCAGAGGCTGCTTTAGGGCATACAGATTGAAAACCTGTGTGCCTTTTCTCAAGAACATAATAACATTTGTAAGTGAGACTTTCAGCACATCATGCTTATTTTAATAATTTCTTTTGAAGTGCTGAAAAAGCAAACTACTTTCAGTTAGTTTACTTTTTACCCCAAAATTGGCCTGCTTTGCTACTCAATATCCTGCTCATGTACAGAGCGTATACAAAACCAACATTGTATTACACAAAAAAAGATGTTGACCTGTCAGAACGAGACCAGAGGAGTCCCAGATTTGATCAGAGAGCTGGGACATCTCTCCTATGATGACAGGATGAGAGAGTTTGTGCTGTTAAGCCTGGTGAAGAGAAGGCTTCAGAGAGACATTATGCACCTTCCAGTACATAGAGGGGGCCTACAAGAGAGCTGCAGAGGGACTTTTCACAAGGATATGTAGTGACAGACCAAGGGGGGGATGGCTTCAAACTGAAGGGTAGATTTGTATTAGACATTAGGTTCTTCCCTGTGAGGGTGGTGAGACCCTATAACAGGCTGCCCAGAGAAGTTGTGGACGCCCCATCACTGGAGATGTTTTAGGTCCAGACTGGATGAGGTACATCCCTGCTCATGGAGTTGGAGTTGGAATGAGATGATCTTCAAGGTCCAGTCCAGCCCAGCTGTTCTGAGATTCTGTGATAATCATACAGTTGGAAAGGCAAATATCCTTTCAGGGTTAAGTAGTTAAATGAGTTGAAATGTGTTACCCTTCCTTCTTTAAGAAAGTTAATATAGGCTGATAAGAAAATCACAAGTTATTTTGGTTTTATCATAGACCAAAACTAAAATACAGCCAGTTTCAATTAGAATATATTTAAATACTCTGGAAGAAGTATATGCCATAACCAGAGAATTTGTAAACAACAGGTTTCCTATATTTTTCAAGTTGGTAAATCGATTCAGGGAAAGCCACACGTTTTGTGTGTGATTGCCTCAGTTACTGTGTCCTCATCAGTGTTTCGATAACTAGTTCATTTGCAAAGAAAATATACTAGTTTAAAAAATGCACTAGCTATTGCAGTGGCCTTGTTTCTCCTTTCAGGTTCCTTGTATGTAGGTTTAGCCGATACAGTTATCATTAAATAGACTGCAGGGTTGTGGTTTTCAGGGACTGAGAGTTCACTTTTTCAATCCTTTCATTTCAGTCCTCAAGACTTGACTTTTGGTCAGGTGACACAGAACACACCATCCTATCTACCTGTAAAACACACCAGGCTTCTCCCCCTTCCCATTAATACCAGAGCATCATGTCTTGCTTTCACATGAAATGAATAATTGTAGGGAAAAAGAGATTCGTGACTAAATAAAAATTCAGACAGCGAAGCTGTCATTATACATTCTACATTGCTGAAACAGATAACACATTAAAACAGCTGCCAAATTACCTGTAATGAACTTCCACACAATAGAAGACACTCTGCATACTGATGAAGTTGTGATTAACACATATTAACAAGATGCAATTTGTCAATGAAAAAATAAAGATGATTCAGTGCAATATTCAGAAAGAATTGCTATCTATGAAATTTCCTGATTTTGGGCATAGTATTTTTAGATTGTTGCTAGTAACCTGCTAATGGATTGAAAACATGCCTTGGAAAACTGTGTTCATAGCTACTAAGAAAAGGAAATGTATTGCAAAATGATGCCTTCATGGAAAAAGTAGTGGGTTTTTCTTTTTGCTTTTTCCTCACCCCCACTCAGTCCCCGCTTTTGACTGAGTTAAATGATCAGAATTAAACATCAGAATCTTTTTTTGGCATGTCAGGTCTCTAATTTCCATGGAACTGTCTGTCTAGATTGTTTCTTTCCCTCTTTCCTTATTTTATTTTGCATTCAAGCTCTATAAAATGTGCTGTAGTAACCTATTATAGAAGGATACAGTAATTACTGTGATTCCAATCCTGGAATAATATAGAGAGTACATGGCCTGCTCTGTAGAATAGATAGGGTTTTGTTGTTTGTTTGTTTGTTTTTTTCATTTTAATGGCCCCAAAATCTAAGGAGATAAGCAGGGACAATGCACAGAGTATTCCGATTATTTCTCAAGTAGGACATGGGACTTCAGGGCACAAAAGCCAGCTTTGAAACCTTTCTTGGGTTTTAACCAGCTGGGAACCCTGGGGTGGTGTCTTGGCTCTGGTAATGCCATAGAAACCTATGATGATTATTCTATGAAATCCACCTTTGGAATTTGTGAGTTTGTCCTTTGATTTGTTTGACTTAAGCCTTGATCTATAGAGAGGTCTGCACATTCAAAGTGCTGGGCTTTTCAACATTTAGTGCTTAGGCAAGTTCAAAGTGATCCAGAAGCCTGTCTTGCCCTCAGGGTTAAATGTCTTGATCATATTCTTACTTGTGACCCACAGACTTAGAGTGGGGGAATGAGCCTGCATGCAAGTAGCTGCAAAAAATGCTGCTCAAGGCTGATCAGCGTGTGATTCCTTTATGGCATCCTTCTTAAGAAGCCAAGCTGAAGGGAAGTGTTGGCAGCTTTCCTCAGTGGTGACCCTGGAACAGTATTTTAACATCTGACTTCTAGAGGAGATGTAGTGGCAGGGTTTTTGTCTTTTTTTTTTCCTTAGCATTTTTCTCTCAGACATTAACATAGCAATGAGAGCATGTGTAGGTTCAGGGTCAGTTCCCTCCTTTGGCTGAAGGGAGCTGAGGGTCAGTTTTCATCTCTCTGGAGATAGAAACTACCAATTGTCAGGCAATTTCAAGGTAAGAATGCTCACTTTTCTCCCTTCTGAGTGTACACATGAAGATTCATCACTTTTTGGTTATCAGCCAGGGACAGTATGTTATTTCATTGTCTTGTCTCGTGAGTGGCTTGGCTTTCAGTTTGCTCAGTATGCATGTTACCTCAGTGGTTGAAGAGACAGGGACTTCTGATCAACTTCCACGCTGGGTGTAGGAGTGCAAGGTTCGGTGCAGCTGGGTTAGCTCCTGAGCAGTCCAGAGGTAGGTGGGTTTCTGAGCTATGGAAGCCTGCAGATGAGATCAGACTATTTCACATCAGTTCTGGAAATACAATATCAAGTCTCTTAGGTTGGCTACCAAAAAATTAGCTTGCCCTCAGGGTTTTATGAAATAGTTGGTATCAACAAAGCCTGTCCTGAAACACCCTCGCTTGTGTTCTACTGAGACATCTTGTGTCAAGAGTTCCTGGTTACCTCTCTTTCTTGCAGTGTATTTTGTCAGATACTTTTTTAGACCCATTCATTGACAAAAAAGGGCTTGTCAAATCTTGTCATCGTGGTTTAGAAAAAGAATAAATTTAGTAATTTATTTGAAGATTAGTCAGTGTCTCTGGTAGTCTACTGTGTTCTGCCAGCAGAGTAGTATCATTAGCCGAGTTTGGTCTTTGTTTCATCTGTGTAATCCCTGCTAATGCTAACAGAGGCATGCCACTATAGCTAAGAAGAATAACTTGAGCCAAAAAATGTACAACTGTAAGTCATATGCAGAGAACTGTTACAGCAGTGTTTTTTTCATCATTGAATACTATGTAAATTTGTTTTGGTTCATGTAAGAATGCAGCTTTTTTCACTTATTTATTTATTTTTCTTATTCCTGGGGACATGACAACTGGCAGAACTCGTGTGGCTCTGATAAGACTTTGGAGATAAGTAACTCGGGCTTTGGGCTTTTTTGGTGTATACATCTGTCACTAAGAGTGAAGCTCAAAAATTGAAAAAATGTGTTTTAAGTTAATTTAAGTTAGAAATATCTGAAATGTGCATAAGGAACAGGGAATAGCTGAGTCTAATATTATTAAGTTATTAGACAAAATTGTAATGTAGTCCTTACATTTTTTTATAGATAGGTGTTTTAAAGATAGAAAGAAAAATTATTCCCTGAAGTCAATAGGCACCTATGTTAATGGAAGACAACTTGAACTTTATATATCACATACAGAGTTGTATGAAAATGGAGGCTGATGTTTTTAGGACTTATTTTAAAACTTGGAGGTCTCTATTTTGTATGTGTAAAATCACTTAAAGAGGCAAAGAGCACAGTGTGGAGCATTTCAAAGCATGCAGCTCTGTAACTCAGCTATTTCAGTGCTACCAGGATGTAACGCACGGTCTGAACTGTGTAGAATCTGCTGTCTCTTGTTTGTATGAGATGTGCTTCCCTTGTACTGGACCAGTGACAGGACCCTTTTGACCCCCAAAGCCTTGGTAACTAGAATCCCATTGAGATTGTTGTGAGGTTACTCAGGGAGAAAATTGGAAGGGTGGGTGATGAGGCCGCACCTCAAGTGCTGTGTTCAGTTTTGGGCCCCTTACTGCAAAAAAGAGATCCTGAGGCACTGGAATGTGTATAGAAAAGGGCAACAGAGCTTGTGAAGGATCTGGAGCACAAGTCTTATGAGGAGTGACTGAGGGAGCTGGGGTTGTTTAGCCTGAAGAGAAGGAGGCTCAGAGGGACTGCACGGCTTGGTGGGGATGGTGACCACTGGCTGAATTGCAAGACTTGACTGAAGCTGAGGCTGCCTCTCCCCTCAGAGGCCAGTTAATCTCTGAGCAGTGCCCTGGGCTTTGCTGCTATGCTTACATCATTAACCTACAATGGGAATGGTTTCAGAAATGGAATAACATTCTACATAACTGCTTTGTATTTGAAGGAACAACCTTAAAGTTTCATAATTTCTATAAATACATGCATTGAAATGTAATAAAGTTTCAGACCAAGCACAGAAAGCTAATGTGTCATCAAGATTACTGTTTAAGTTTACTATTTTCTACTTAGAATCTGAATAACATCAGTAGAGTAGTGCAGTTGTTTGGAAAGTAATGTAAAACAGTGAAATATGAGATTCATCGAGCAAATGGAGGTAAGCATAATATGGAGAAAGTGTTTGATTTGGGGTTTTTTTTAGTGCTTTCAAGTTCGGTTTTCAAGATGATTTTGCATTATTGAAACTTTTCTACCTCTTTTTCAAGGACTAAAGAATTCAATATTCGTGTGCTGTGGGGGTTGTTCTGAAATTTTTTTGTTGTTGTTATTTCATTTTTGCTTTAATCTGTATTTTAAACATAGGGGACCGGTTTTCCTGTGTGTTGTGGGTTTTGGCTGGGTTTGGTTTTTAACCTTCTGTTGTTACCTTTGTGCTTTTAAAGTGGAGATGAAATACTATCAGACTGGAACAGCAGTGTTTCACATCTCCTTTGCACCTGATTCAGAAGGTATAAATCTCAACATAGAGCCTTTTTCTTCGTTCTTGACCAGAATTATTTTCTTTTTTTAATGGGAAATAGAGAAGCTTAAAATACTTTTCTGTTCAGTGCTGCAGGGAGTTGCCAGATAAATGTTAACTTGTTTATAACTATTGTGTAAGCCTTTGATTTTGCTCACATGAAAATTCGCATATTTTAAAATTAAATAAAATCCAGTCTGATCTAGGCATAGTTTCTTGTTTGTTTTTGTAATGAAATAAACGTGGTGTGGAAATTCACCCAATCAGCCCTTCATTTCTATGCCATGGTTTGATATATACATATTTTGTCGGTTTGCACTGTGTCCTGACAAAACCAGAGCTGTTAAAGATCAAGTATAGACTGAACACTCAGGAATTATATCAAATTTGAGGAATTTGATACATTCAGATATTGTTCTTAGAACCCAATGCAGTAGTGTTAGTTTCCATTTTTTAATCCTCTTAATGCTCTTGTAAGGATAATATGGAGTACTGCAATTATTTTTCTTCCTGTAGTATCTGACTGTCTAGACAGACTAACCCTGAAATGTTACTCACAGTTACCTTTAGGAAGACAGCAGCTGGTATTTTCTTCTCTCCTACAGGCTATGACAGTCTCTTGCCATATTGAGGTATTGTGTTTCTTGTTTTCAGATGGATTTGCTAGTCCATGAGTTTTCTGCTCTGATGTCTGTCACCTCTTCCTAGCAGTAATCCTTCTACACCCATCTGTGCAGAAGTAAGAGGTTATTCAGGTATTGGAGTGAAAAGGAAACAAAATAGCAAGTTGCATTAAATGTAATTCCCAAATTAACGTGACATAAAAAAATCTACATGATAAACCTGTGTGGTGGAGAAGAGCACAGTAAGGGAGGTGATATAACTACTAAGAGCAGGCATGGGTAGATTTTAGTTTTGGTCCTTAACATGTGAGTAGTTTGCAGCAAAAATAACGGGTGAGAGGAATGCCATCTCTACCAAATAAACTCCTTGTATAAGAAAAAAAAGTATGATTCCACAGACCTTGTAGAGCTAAATATAATAATCCATTTCTGCTTTGGAGGGCAGCTTCTGAGTTGTATGCAAGTCCATGACTTGTAGAAATTGTAAACAAAAGCATATATTTCAGGAAACCAAAGTAAATCCACACCATTGCTATCGCTGATTGACTAGAAGTAATGTAAAGGATACAGAAAATTCATTATTTTAGACTTTTTGTATTACCACACAATGCAGGACAATAGTTTAATCAAAATAGTTCCGATAAAAGTCCAAGACCTGCATTTACCTATTTGGAATGTATTTTCTAATGTAATTCTGTGTTACCAAAACAGCTTATTATACTAGATCCTCCTGTGAAAAAATAAGTCATTATTTGTTGAGCTAGATATATTAAATAAAAACCCACTCACATTAGTTTAACTTGTTTCATAATTTCATGTTTTAATATAAAGTCAGAATTTATACAACCAAAGTTAGTAACTAAAGTTTTGCTTATCCTTAGTGATTTCCTGTACCTGTTTTTTTTTGGGTTTTTTTGGGTTTTTTTTGGTGTTTTTTTTTTCCCTCTTCTAATTTTGTAGTGAACTAGACATCTTTAGAGAAAGTTAGACTGTTCCCCCTTGTCCTGTTGCTACATATCCTTGTGAAAAGTCCCTCTCCAGCTTTCTTGTAGGTTCCTTTCAGATACTGCAGGAAGGCTGCAAACTGGAAGCCTTGTTTTTTCCAGTTTGAGCAATCCCAGTTCTCTCAGCCTTTCATCACAGGTGAGGTGCTCCCTTTCCCTGATCACCTTGGTGGCCTCCTCTGGACCCCCTCCAGCAGGTCTGTGACCTTGCTGTGCTGACAGCCCTGGAGCTGGATGCAGCCCTGCAGGTGGGGTCTGAGCAGAGCAGAGAATCCCCTCCCCAGCCCTGCTGCCCACACAGCTCTGGATGCAGCCCAGGACATGTTTGGCTCTCTGGGCTGGGAGTGCCCATGGCTGGGTCATGTCCAGCCTCTCACCCACCAGCACCCCCAGGTCCTTCTGGGCAGGGCTGCTCTCCCTCTGTTCATCCCAGCCTGTGCTGATACATAGAAATACCTGCACATAAATGTATACATACATTCCTATTGAAATGGAATTCAGTGGTTCTGCAAACACTTAACCATATGTGGGTTTCCATATGATCAGTCTAAGGGACTTCTTAAGTTGAATGTATTACTTGAGTTGAAAGATTGATCAAAAGGGGTATGAAAACCTGTAAACCATGCTGAATGTATTTTCCAACACAACTATTCAGAGACATTTTGTTTCACATTTTCTCAGAGTTGAAAATAATAATAATAATATTAAGATGTCTCTATCCTTCTCTTAAATCTAGCCCAAATTTCTGAACTTGAGTTCTGTTTGCTCAGCTTGGCTCATTGGTCACTAAAGCTACATGAAACATGAAAAGCATTTGGGGAAGGTCTCCATGGGGAAATTTTAAATTAACCTGTGTGAACTACAGTTTGCTTATTCTATATTGTAGATTTTAGGGGTTTTACTGATTATGAAGCTGCAGACTTGTGGCTACACTTACAGTTCTGGCTAAATAATACTTTGAAAATATGCTGATAAAATGATGAACTGATTAAAGTCAGTTACTGATTTGTATTATTTATACAGGTTTTTAATTGCTTTAGTGTTGAATGTTAAATTTTCCTGCAGTTGCCCATGTTTTGATGTATTCTACTTGCCTCAAAATAAAAAAAAATTGGTTACTGTTGCATACATATTGGTCATGTGGCAAAAGACATTTTTAAACCATGTTTCAGGGTACTTCACAAGTGCCTCTAGAAAAAAATCTAAAATACTTTAGATTGACTTTCAGTGATGATGTTTTACTGAGTTCATGAAACATGAATTTCATAGGATCTGCACAGATGTATCCCTACACCATTTCAACAATCCCTCCTCTTGTTTTTGTATTTTTCCATGTTTGAACAAAATGATTTGCCAGTGTTTAATCCTAGATTCAATAGTCTAAGCTTCTATTGTTTAGCTGGGAATTAATTAATTTGGTTGGCATCTGAAAACTCAGAGTAATCACTGGTATTTTTTAGTGTTAATCTTTTTAGGTGTCACCCTCGCTGTGGGTAATTTCCTATACCTTCTAATGGAAATAGTTGGGCTACAGTGTTTCAGTGCAAGCCCAACTCGATCCTATAGTTACAGGTGGTCCTGAAGGTAGAAAGTCTCTTTTACAAGCAGGAAGAAAGCTGTCAGGAGCATGGCTTTGATGAGAAAGTGCTGACTCAATAATTGTGGCTGTTGACCCGCTCCTGGAGAAACAGAAACAGAGGGGGTGTGTGTGTTGTGGCCTCCCTGTTTCTCCCTGCCAGCTGCTTGAGGTGACAAGGAGCAGAGGTGTTTGGGGCCACTAATACACAGCATGTCATCAACCATGCAAAACTGGTGGAAAGCAGGATTTCTACCTGATGCTGTCCATGAAGGTGTTTGGGCAGTGTGCAGTGGTGTGCCAAGCAAGAGGAACATCTGAAGTTAGGCACACACACTAACCACAGTCATTTTAGTTAGGTATAAAATATCAGCACCAACTTCAATAATCAGCAAGATGTGAATTGCCTTTCTGCAGCCAATAGAGTAGTTGGTAATACATAAACCCCACTTCAAATAAACTCTTTCTAGAATGCAGGAGCATTGAGTTAAGTCCATAAGTGCACTTCTGTTAGAAGACAGTAAATATTTGTACAGAAGTATTTCATTAAATTTGTCCTGAGTGGGTTAAATCTGCAGTTTTTACAGGTTTCTCCTTTTTAGGTCTATGACAGCACTAAATGCATTTTGCACAGCTATCAATGTACTGTTTCTGCATGCTTACTTTTTAAAGAAAATCTTCTTTCTGAAAATTATGCAACGTTGGGGACTAAGTCTTTGACTCTGCTCTGTAGCTTGAAATCATCCTGGCACTACAAAGAAATTTTTTAATTGTCTTAATTGAACCCATGTAATTTTTTTTGCTGTGATTCTACATCAGTACCTAAGAGCTCATCACTGGCATGGCCCTCACCTGCTGGAGAGTTGTAGTGGTTTAATCATTGTCAACAGAATAATGCACTTAAATTTGAAGATGCAAATGCAGTTGAGGCAGCATAATGAGTCAGTTCTTCAATTGTGTAGACAGTAGCAGCACAGTTGACTTCAACAGACCTGTGCCTTTATAGAGCAGTTGAAATTTTTACTCAGACCTTGACTAATGAACTCATTTAACTCCTGTGACTCAGAAATATGACTTTTTTTTTCTAACTATAGCTTAAAGGGCAAGCTTTGTTTAAGCAGATTTAATTAACCTGTCTAAATTTAATCATGAGACTAATAGGTATTCCTGTTCACTTAGGAATGAGACAGAATCAGTGTATTTTCTAATTAAGAACTAAATGTAAGGCTGTGTGCCCATTTGAAATCTGCAGCGTTTGGATTGGAAGGGGGAGATTTGGAAAGAAAGAGCAATTTATCTGAACACTTAGTATGAATGAGCTTGGTGAGGAAGAAAACGTAGGCTTTGCTGATCAATACTCCAAGATAACATCAAATAGATTAGAGAATATGCTTTTATTTCATGTGTTTTGCAATGGTCTTGTGTAAGGATTTGCACACCTGGTGCAAATTTACATCTCGTTCAGTTTCCTTTGTTCTTGCAAGAACTGAAGCTGTGGAAGACTGGGTTTATTTCTTTTAAGAGAGCTCTGATTCATCTCACCTCCACCTCCAGCTTAAAGCATTTATGATGCTTTATTATGTGCTTTTTCTTGCCATCTTCCCTGCTGGCCTTTGTTTTCTTTCCCTATTTCCCTCAGTTTCATGTGTCTGACAGCTCAGGGTCTCATTTTCTCCTCTACTGAACTTACCCCCTGCTTCAGTGCCCTTATGTGTTTTACCAATTTCAGACCTTCCTTGGCATTTCTCTGAATCATGGAAAAATTCTCTCTTTACTTCTCTCCCCTAGGAACCTTTGTTAGCCCTTGAGTTCTGTCTGAGGTACTGTTGTCTCTTTCTCCCCTTGCCCCCAGAACCCATCATCATCTCCTCTGTGAGCTGAAGTGACATTGGAAATGCTGTCTCTGTCTTGCTCCTGGTTGTTCTGGGGTCATTTCTTTGCCCCTGGTTCCCTCTGTGTGCTCTGACCTTGTTACAGCTGCTCCTCTTCCTATTGTCACTTCTCTCCAGGATGCTATGGAACTACAAGAAAGGATATTTAGGACAATACAGATTAGCAGATGAGCAATTTGTAGGCAGATCATAATCATCTTTACCAGAAAAGTATGCTGTCTTTGGTCTCCATTGTCACTATCTCTTATATTTGCATTTTTGTTGCATAAAGCCAATCTGAATTTCTGCTTTTTAGAGCCATTTTTGCTTTGGATCCTTGTTTGCCATGGAGCAGTGGGAGGACTTCTCTGTTCTCTTAATTTCTCTCAGCTGGTGAGATTGATTTTATTGTACTGAAATTGCTGTATTGAGGGCTTTCTGGAGAATATATTCTTTACAGTTAGCAACTGAAAAAGTAGGAATTTAGATGAGTTTTAGAATACAGGATAATCCTGTACCCTTCTCATCCCCTGTATCATTAATGATTTTTTGAGATTTTAAACATTTGTATCTTTTCTCCTTAGGCATTATTTTCCCAAGCTGGAGAATCCCAGTCTATCTAATCTTGCTTTGTGTGCTTGTGATCATCTGTTCCCAGTACTACTATAGTTGATGAAATTTAATGCATCCTTCAAAATGTAGTTAGACCTTGATTTACCCAGCAGCAAAGTAATGTTTGTTTATCACCTTTCTAGTAATTCTTGGCATTCTGCATTCTTGGATACTTGCTGAGCACTGTCTGTAGTATGTACTTCACTTTTCCCTGGCGCCTATGATTTGCAATTCTGGGCAGTAACTGAATAGAATGTGTCACTGCACTGACAATTTCAGGTAGGTAAAAATGCAAAGCATGGAATCTGAGTAATATACTGCAATTAATTGTCTGCTATAACTGAGTTTGACTATAAATACATATAGGTATATACATAAATATAAATATATATATACACATATACGAATCAATCTATATAACATATAATGAATTTGGTATCAGAATATGGTATGAATATGAATTGTATGAATTGCATATCAGATAATGATTGCTATGATGGGAGTGTTTAGAAAACTGATGTATCAGGCCAGTTCTAAACTTTAATTTTAAACTTTACTGAACTAGGCAAACAGCTATTGTACATAATGAATCTTTGGCACTGTGTTCAAAGTGGCTAGCCCTTAAAGCTGCCTTCTGTGTAAGTTGGGAGTGTACAACACAACAGAGCTTGTGCACCAGGAGATGACGAATGCTGCTTGCACAAACGCTGTTAGCGTGAGCCAAGACAGCTTTAGGTTTTCCCACCTTCCCATTCCATTCTTTGACTTCTCACAGCAGGTCTGGAGGAAGTTTTCATTTCCCTCTCTGAATCATAAAGAGGTGTTTCTCAGAGGGAAATTCTGGGAGAAGCCAGGCGGCTCGGAAGAGCGCTCAGGAACTCAGATGTAGCTGATTTTCGGATCATTGTGACCTGACCCTACTCATGGCAATGTGGCTAGAAAAGATTATCTTTTCTTTGGTGTCATGTGGGTCCTTACAGAGCTCTGCTGTGTTACTGGTAGATCATATGAATGAGTTCATCTGAAACCACAGAGAGAAGTTCTGATGTTGAGGACATCAACTCTCAACTCAGCAGCCACTTAAGGCCAGCAGGCACTGGATGCGTGGTTTATGGCAGTCAGTATTAACTTTCTCTACAATAATGGCTCTTAACCCTGAAAAACTTTTGCTAATTTCAAGTTTGTGAGATTTAACAACACGAATAAACACCTCATTGTATTACTGGTACATTGCAAGTGTTGGAAGAATTTTGCTTGAGCTTAAGAACCAAAATATGAAAAGCCAATCCTGTGCCGTGACTGAACTTCCAAGCTAACTGTTTGTAATTCCAAGCTAATGGAGCTGTAAAAGTTTATACTGGCTGAGAAACTCCTTAATTTTTTTAAGTACATCCACACCATTAGGTTCTGTAAATGTGGCATTTCAGCATCCAGGAATAAGAAGAGTGTAAGTTGATTTTTCTCTACTAAACAAGTAAAACCTGCTCAGTGAGAATTCTGAATGTGATGAGCATTTCAGAACAAAAATCACATTTAGACACTTAAGGTGTGAAATCAAAATAATTTGCCTGTGTTTCTGGATATACACACACACACACGTATGTTCTCTGCCTCTTTCTCTCTCACGCTGAATTCAGTTGCATTGTCTAACTGCAGCATTTTACTCAAATTATGTGGTTTGCATTTGGAAACTTAAAACTGTCAAAATGCATTTGTAAATAATGTGTCCTTATATATGCAGAAATAGATGTTATTGAGTAAAGATGAAAGGCTGTGTTATAAATTCTTGCTGAATTCTTTCTAGAACACAAGAACTACTGTGTACAGAATTTAATATATGCCCTTGAGAGCTGAAGCTTTTAAGGTTAAGAGAAGAAAAAGGCAGGGGTGGGAGAGGGAAAAATAAAGAAGCAGTAGCAGATTGATAGCAATACTTAATTATGTCCTTAAAAATTTCACAAAATTTTTAATGGGAAAATTATACTTTTTTCATTTAAAATGGAGAAAATTCAAAAAAGTGACTTTAAAGCATCAGCTAGTGACCTATGGCATCTGGCAATATTCTAAGATTTGGAAGAAAGAGACTGAATTTGCTGTGACTTCAAACAAAATGTTTCAGGTTGCTTTGTGATTTGAAATACTTGGGTTCGAATTCAAAACAATTGTTTAGAAAACAATAATGCAGATTTTCTACTTTCTACAAAATGAACATAAAATTCTCCCTGAGGAGTAGAAAAATTAGCTGATTGGAAAGCATTTTGAAAACTCCCACTTAAAGTTATGGGTTTTTATATGTGTTTCGTTATTTGTCTTTACCAAAGCCATTAATAATATGCATATGCAGCCATTTTCAAACTCCTTTAATACTGTCAAATGGGTATTGAGGTACTTCTACTCATGTAGAGCTTATCTGTAGCTTATTCTGATTATAGTGTAAATTTTGTTGTTGGTATCAGAATTATTGTGGGAAGGGAGAGTTACTTGCTTTCTGCAAATACTATTAATTGTACTAATACTGTTGTAATTTTCCAACTTTTTTCCCTGTAGTCACACAGCACAAGTTCCACAGCATATATACCTTGTAATCACAAATGTTTGCGAAAAATTGATAATATGGAAGTACACCTGAAAATTATATGCACAAATTTTCTATTCATGATGCTGATAAACTGCTAGAACTGTATCATAATAATAATTTAATTGCAAAATTGTGATGCTTCATAGCTAAGAAGGACTTAATTTTCTTGTAAAGTAAGGGGACTAGAAATTGAAATTAAATCATATTCTGTGAAGATAGGTGTAAGGTGTTTTGTCTCAGGCTTAAGAAATCTTTCCAAAAAGAGCTCATTGCCTGGAAGTATCAGTTGAAAAAAGAGCAAACCTAGTCTCATAAGGTTGTTAAATAATTGCAATCTGCTGGTGTGATTCTGTAGGAAAAAGGCATGTGTGACTGCAGTTTTATAAGGAAGGGGTAATGGAAGTGCTTCCACAACACTGTGCATTGCTGAGAATACTGTATTTCTGAATGATGAATGTAAACATGTGCTGAGAGACCTCCTGGGTGACCAGAGGAGGGGAGATAGTGCTTGTGGGAGGAAATTAAAAGATCCTCTTGTGTTTTGTCACTGAGAAAAACTAAAAAAAAAACAAAAAAACCCAACAAACAACCCACAGCAAGAAAACACAACCCACCTGCAAACATCCAGCACAGTTGCAGACTCCAAAAAGTTAAAAAAAAATAGATCAAGTTGAAAATGTGAAGGTGGTCCTTTAATATTAAAATCATGCAGAAACAGTCTGTCAGAGCAATAATGAAGGGCTGAAGAATCCTTGAGGACTATGTTTAACTAGTTTATGAAGTAGACTAAGCAGTTTTTGAAGTAACAGGCAGCAGGTTTCGGTATCAGGAATCAGGGTTTCCTTGCTGTTTCTCGCCTAAAAAGTACTCAGTTTTGTTGAACACACTCTGAAAATATACTCCAAAAAGTAGAGAGATTACGAATTCTAAAGGGCTAATTTATTTAATATTAAAGATTTGAGTTGGATAATTACTCAAAATACAAATGAGTTATATTTTGAATGATTTTCTAAATCACAGTTTTGGAGCTTTGTATTGTAATGCTCCGGATGCTTCTAATGCTGCAGTGTTGTGGAAGTTCAGGGTGTCAGCCTCTTGCTTGGTTGTACTTTCTTTCATTTCTGATTTGGCTTGATTTAATTATGTTAGGTTTCTTTGAAACTGCCAAGTTACTCTGTGTGATAATACAGGTCTCTTATGCATAGGGGGTTGCAGACTTAGCATAAATATTCAGAAAGGGAATTTTAATAAGCAGATTTACTATGTGTACTGGGAACAATAATTTACAACCTACTACCAACCAACTGTGTTTCAGGACACAGCTAGTGACTTAGGTGTCAGCTCTCGCATATTTCAGTGATGGTAATATACTTTTTAAGAAGTCTTCTAAGCTCCTACATGCTGTTTAAATACTTAATTATTACTGGAAATCTGCCTCCTGATTTTTAAATCTAGTCACTATCATTAAGAAAAACCAGGAAAGAGGAGGGCAGTTTGCTATCAGTCTAAATCTTCTAAATGAATTCATAGGAAATAGTCTAGGGTGATTTTTTCATAAAAGATTCAGCTTGTTTTCTGAAGCTCACAGTGTCATTCTGACAGAAATATCTCATTAAAATATTTCCACATGTAGTATGTGAAAGTATCCCTTATACAAGTTTCTGGTCTCAGAGTGTGCTGGAAAGCATCCCAAGTTGGCTGTTTCTGGTGTGTGTACACAGGGGAAACTACAAGAAAGCCTGGGCAGGGGGTGTGAAAGCTTCATTCCAGTGTGGGCACTGCAGCTCCAGCAGGGCTCCTGCCGCTGATCCTGAATGTGGATACCACCCTGTGTGCTGTAATGGTTGAAGCATTTTTGTACCCAATGAAAACAACGTTGTCATTGATGATAACTATGCCTTCTGAGATGAGGCACTCTGCTAACAGGGCCCAGCTCTGGACTTTAGGCTCATTATCAGCTAATTATGATGACTTGCTGTGCAGACAGTGTTGTGGTGCCACTTGCTGTGAGGATGATGTGCAGCCTAGGGGCTGGGGTAACAGCAAAGGCTTTGAAAGTATGAGCATAGGATGACCCTGTGCCCTGCTGATGGGCAATGAGAAGAGCATCCTGGAGGTCTTGGAAAAGGCTGGTTTTGTTTAAAGATATTAGCCAAGTCAAGAGGGTGAGGCAGTTTCCATGCCCTGGGAAAGAAACACCTAGTGAGAACTTTGCAGCAGGTGGTACAAGTCAGGAGGTGGCAATTTTTTGCAAACTCAAATGTCTGACAAAGGACAAGATAGCAAGTGTGAGAGGGGGCTGATCTAGCTCTTGACTCTCCCCTCCTGGATGAGCTCTTCTCAGTCTGTTTTCATTGCCCTTGAGGATTGAGACCATCAAAATTGAGGTGATCATTAGCTCAGTGGAATCAGAAGATAGGTCTAAAACCCACTTCAAAACCTTTCTTCTATACTCTGAAAGTGAATGTGTAATGTCTGTTCATTGATAGTGTCATGCTTGCATAAGCTCTGTAATACATCCATATTGCACCTTACTGACAGAATATCCTTAGCTCATATCTTGCAAATTTTGTTTGGCAGACTTCTGCTTATATCAAGCCCTGGGTTGCAGAGTAACAGAGCAAGTGTGAAATTCAACAAAGGCACACACAGAGTCCTCCTGGGGAGGAATAACCACAGAACCAGTTCAGGCTGGGGGCTGAGCTGCTGGAAAGCAGGTTGTGGAGAAGGACCAGGGGTCCTGGTGGACACCAAGCTGTCCATGAGCCAGCAGTGTCCTTGGGGCCAAGAGACCAGCAGTGTCCTGGGATGCATCAGGAAGAGCATTAATTGCCAGCAGGTCAAGGGAGGTGATCCTGCACCTCTACTCAGCCCTGGTAAGGCCCATCTGGAGCGCTGTGTCCAGTTCTGGACTCCTCAGGACAAGAGAGACAGGGAGCTTGTGCAGCACATCAGTGAAGGGTGACAAAGATGATTGAGGGGCTGGAGCATCTCTGTTACAAAGAAAGGCTGGAGGAGCTGGCTCTGTTCAGCCTTGAGAAGGGACAGCTGAGAGGGGACCTCATCAAAGTCTGTCAGTATCTGATGGGAGGGTGCCCAGAGGATGGAGCCAGGCTCTGCTCGGTGGTGCTGAGCAATAGGACAAGAGGCAGTGGGCAGAAACTTATGCACAGAAGTTCCACCTGAATTTGAGGAGGAACTTTTTTACTCTGGGTGACAGAGCATCAGAACAGACTGTCCAGAGAGGTTGTGGAGTCTCCCTCACTGGAGATAGCCAGAAACCACCTGGACACAATCCTGTGCTGTGTGCTCTGGCATGAACCTCTTGAGCAGGGAGGCTGGAGCAGATGACACACTGTGGTCCCTTCCAACCTGACCCATTCTGTGACTGGGGAGGGCACAGACACATCTGATAGAGCAACCTACACTCTAGGCTGTAATAGACATACATGGGAAGTGCATGACTGAGGAATAGCATGGAAAGAATGCAGTAGGTACAGGTAAGCTGTAAGATTGACTTTGGCATTCTGTATAGGGCCTTGTTCTGGTCCAATGCCAGTAACTGCAATGTGGAGCCTTTTACCTGTAGGGCATTGACTACTGATTATTGCTTGCTGGCTGCTAGCTGCAGGGTTGTGCCAGATCCAGTCTAGCTTCCAGCAGGAAAAATCTAGTTTGTGTGGACAGAATTACAGTTCCAAGGGTGAAGATACTCAAAATCACTAGAGATTACTCAATAACTCTCTTATTTTTTTTCTAAACATATTTTATTCTATTTTCAATCATTTCCCTGTCCTAGATTATAGAATAGAGAAAGGCTTATTTTTCAGCATGACTGAGAACCAGTTCACATTACTATAGGGAGTCTGACTAATTTGCAAGTGAGAAGCTGGAGTGATCTGAAAGGTTCAAGAAAAGAGAGTACTTTTTCTTCATGAGTTACTGAATATAAAAGACTGATTATGTCTTTTGTTTTTGTGGAGGACAGAACTCATCATCACAACACTGCCAACACCATCAATCTGAACAACCCGACAATTTAAAAATATTCTGTCATAGTTTGTGGTTGTGTAGTTGTTCAGCCCCTTTCTCTAGAGTGAAATAATCTGATGCAGTATTGAAACTGCCACCAAGAATTGTTAATGTATAATTTATCTTTGCAATTAAAAAGCATTTTTAACCAAGTGTCACAACACAGTGACAAGTAAATTAGGCTGTGATTTACATTACAGTACTTTGCAACTTGATTTAGTGTCACCCTGGAGGAACTGACAAACAGCCCCAGTGGAGTAAGACAGTGCTTTCAGTAAAGAATGAATTCATTTCCCATGTGTTAGCAAGGATTGAAAGATAGTTGCTGCCTGGTATTGAAACAATGAGTCATATTTTTTTGTTTGTTTTCTAACACATTAAACAATACAATAGCAAAAATTTCTAGACAGAAAGAATACTTGGGTCAGACACAGTGATTGATAACTCAGTGTTTTTATAAAAAAGGCTTAGCTGAGCTTTTTTTTTTTTTCCCTTGATACAGTAAGAGAGGAAGATGGATCTGGTTATTTTGTATTTGCCTTAGTCATTCTCTTAAATTGGGAGCTTTGGAATTTCAGAATATGAAAACCATGAAGAAGTCAGGTTAAATACTGCTAAATATAACTCACCAAAAGTAAGTTAAATGAAACACAACACCATTTAATTTAGAAAAAAAAAAGGTCCTTAATCATCAGTAATATCAAATATTCACTACCTTAGTATTTTGGGCTATCATTCACTCTTGGTTTGGGACACTTTCATGTTTTCTTGTCTTATCTTCTTTCCAGTGAGAGAGTACCATTATAAAAAATAAGTGTGAAGCTATTATGATGGTGGGATTTTTGTTCAGAGAAAAAGACTCTAACACAATGAGTTTAATGAGTAATTCATTCTTCTCATTAACAGTTAGCCATTTCTAGGGAAGCTATATGAACAGGGATAGAGTGAGGTTTACCTGTATGGTGAACTTGCTTTGTTCCAGTTACTGGAGGTAACTGAGTGAACTCATTGTCCTGGCAAGGTGGGAAATGTTCTTGCAGTTTGTGGAATAGTCGCAGTCATTATAGGTGGTTAAACAAAATCGTCCTGCAGTGGGAAGGAATCACATAATCATAGAATATCCTGAGTTGGAAGAGACCCACAAGAATCCACATAATGAGGATATCCACAAGGAGCTTGCATTATTGTGAGAGATTCATAACCGTTGATCCTTTAATCCACAGGTACAGAGATTTTTCTCAAGTCCCTTTAGACTCTCTTCAAGAAAGGTGACGAAAAAATGAGAACAGATCAAGATCATCCAGTTACAGAGAAGTTAAAAAAGTAACACTAGTTCCACATTCTAAGTGCATTAACTGCCTTTCACAGTGCCCTACCACGGTGGACATCCATGTACAAACACACAGCAGCAGAGTAAACTGGTGAGTAGGAGCTCTGAGGGCATGCTGTATCCTGCTTACTCTAAGGTCACAGACTCACAAGAGACTGCAATGAAGTAAGTGCTTTTCACAGTTTAAAAAAGTTTGTTTCCCCACCACGTTTTTTTTCAGAGTCAGAGCAAGTGGTGTCAGTTTTGGCAAAAATGTAATCCTTTGTATGATATATTTGGCATTACTGTGACTTGGTCTCAAGTGCCAGCTGTTGCTGTATGAAATGGAGGTAACAAGAAGACAGGTCTAACACCCAGCGGTATTTTCAAAAGAATTTTCTTCTTGATGGGTTATTCCCATTGTTCTTGTTTGCCTGTGGTAGCCTTAGTGCCTTAATAAAGTGTCCTCAAAGTTACTGAAAGAAATAGACTAATTTGGAAGGAATTACAGGGCAGGTTTTTTTCCCCCATGGAATATTAATTCAGCCCTAAATACAAGCTGTGACTTACAAGGTTTTGTTAGACAAACGACTTGTCACCAAGGAAAAGAGTAGTGAGAAGGGTATTATTAATATTATCATTATTTTATTTTGGTAAAGCTCAGGTGTAGTGGCTTCATCTGATTTCTCAGGCAAAGGCTGGAGTACTTGGCACACATAAGGTGATGTGTGCCTTGGTATTGTCTGCTCCAGATCACTGTAAGCCAGAAATAAGAACAGCATAGAGTGAATTTTCCTTCTTGAGGAAATTTACTTGTTCTGCTCCCACTGTTAGTGGAGTCAATAACAGGACTGACTTCAGAGCTGGAAGCTGAATCATCTTTGGTCCTTGCTATACATAAGTCAGGGAACAGAACAATGATAAGACTGGGGGAAGAGGTGTTTATTTTATACTGACATGCCTCTATTAGGAGGGCTATGCACTCTGTCACAGTGAAGAAGGAAAACACTTCTCTGACCTGGCCAGCTAGAAAAACCCTAATCTTCTTCACCCTTTAAAAGTCTTGGAAGTGACTTATTTTCAAAGTTTTTCTTTCTCTCCCCATGCCCTCCAACTTTGAATTTTCATAAAATTCTTTTTCTATATGTTGATGATCTAATAAATACATTGAAAAGATCTTTAACAGAACTTGAACAGTGCCCATTCGGTGCCTTTTTTTCTGCATGATCCAATTAAAGTAATTGAGGTATAAATCCAGATGGATGGCAAGCTTTGTAAAGTGAGAGCTTCATACTGAAAAGCTGGATTGACTAATAACTGTTCTTTCCCAGTTTTACTATTAGAAAAGTATATTTTCTACTAAAATGAAAGTAGGTAAGTCCTCCTTTCAAAAGCTATGAATTACTGTTTAGAGCACAGGAGCTGAGTTTGATGTTGCTGATTTTTAGAGATGTGATTTGAAAGGTAGCCAGGCTTTGGGATGTTCTCTGCTTCAGTTAATGAGTGACCTGCACTCATCTTGATTTGTTCCCTCCTTGCTTTTTCTCCATGGCATAGGTCAGTATTATGGAAAACCTCTTTTATGTCTGTCTAAAGTGATTGTATTGTGTGATTGATTTATACATGGAATATGTCTGTGCTGTTGTCCAATGTAAGATAGATTATAGGAGGGGCATTACCTGAATGTGTATTGTTTTCTCAAGGTACCTAATGATTAGCACTTTGCAGTGCTAATATCACAACATGAAAAAGAAGAATGTGGGTAGTAAGCACTACGGAGAAAAGGCAAATCTTGTCGTTTAAGTACTGAGTAGAGGAGCTGCCAGCAAAGCAAGCTGAAGAAAGGGATTGATTTATTTACCTGTTTTGTGTGTGGCATAGAGACAGAGATATTTGTGCACTTAGGTTTAGCACTGTACTTAGAAAGGTAAAATATAGGAGATATTAAAAGTTAATCTAGTTGAAACTAGCTGGAGGCACAAATGGGTGTTCACAAATTGCCTTTCTCCAAAGATCTGAGAACTAGTAAGAATTAACTGCTTGGAGATGGGCTCCATACTTTACAGAAGATTGTGTGTGGTTTATGTGTTTATATACAAAATAACCTGGTTATCTACTGTAATTTACTTTATGAGTTTAACTCATTTTCTAATGCAGTTAGTGTGGATTAGAAACAGAAAAAAGGCGGTGGGAAGGGAGAAAATGTAAAAGTTGATGGGGCAGGAGACTTCAGGAGGAAGGTGATGTGACAGTAGCAGGAAAGAATCCTTCCTTAAAAAAGAAAATATTTATTACCAGTGAAAAGGTAAAGACCTGGAACTGAAGAAAAAAAGAAAATCACAGCACCTTTGAGTTTCCTGCTACAAAGGAGGTTACAGGACCTGCATTGCAGGACGTGGTCCAGGAAGAAGGAAGCAAAAGGAAGGTGAAGCAACTTGCTCTCAGAGTTCTTCTTACTTGTGTCTGCTTAGTGTTTTAAAATACACATTAAATACACTAACTGCACTGTTACAATTATTGTTATAACCAACAAAAATCAAAAGGCAGGTTTCTGTGGTACGTGTTTTCCAAACCAATTTGGGAAGATGATAGAAGAAACAGGCATTTAAGAATTAAAGAACAAAGTATTTTTACGAAGTATATTAAAGCGCATATAATTTCCAAGGCAGTTTATTTTAATTGATTATATAACACATTAGTAATTTTACTTAATCTCAGCTCAAGTAAATTAGTGCATAATTTTTCCTAAAAAATGTTGAGATTATTCTTAAATTATAGGGGCATTTGCAACAACTTTCGTGTGTAACAGGAGCTTAATTTGGAACAGACATACTGTGAATATCTTCTTGCTTTATATAATGATACCTCTTTAGAGCTGTTTCATATGGGGTTAGCTCTAGGGAATTTGGAGGCATTTAAGTTTGTGCAGTGTAAAGACAAACAAGAAAAGGAAAGGGTCTGCATTATTAATGTGTTTATTTTAGTAGGAAACAACATAATGGTAGTTATTTGTAGGGAATAAAAATTGATCAGTGTTGGGATAGATTATGGGATAATTTTTTAACTGTGAAATTGAAAGTAGGTAGGATGAAATTGTGCTTCTCTACTTTCAAATTCAGTTTGTTTCTATGTTCTGGTCTTTCAGTCTTATCCAAATGTTTACATCTTTTGTCCTAAAATTTCTCTGCATCCTCTTATGTCATGCAGTGAAAGGCCTGAGCACTGTGCTATAAATGCACAGACGAGTTGCACCACAGCCTTCACAGTGCTCCACGTGTATTGAATCAAAAAGCACAAAATAGTCTTGGGCCACAGAGGGCTCCCAGCTGGGGCCAAGCAGCAGGCAGGCAGGTCCTTCAGGGAGCAGTGTGTGTGTGAGCCTCTCTGGCCTGAGAAGCCACTTAGTCCTACTACCAGAGATTGTTGCCAAGGGTGAAAATACACAGTGAGGTAGATACATGTTGGAAAATCTGTGATGTAATCGGTTTGATTTTACACTGAGGCAGAGTAGAGGTTTTTTCTCAAAGGCAACAGCTGCTGTTCAGCATGGAGTTGGAAACTACCAGCACAGCAGAGCCCAAGTAAAATGTCTGCTGTCTCTTGGCTGATAGCAGGGCCTGTCTGGATGAGCTTCTTTTCATCTACTTGCATCCACCTCAGAGAAGTGCTGCAGACAGTGTGTCTTAAAACAATTTGACATTTTGTAAAGCAGCAGAGAACTGAAACAGGAAGGAAGGAAGAGTCACTTTCTGTAGGAAAATACAGAAGTATACAAACGTGCATTCAGGGACACATCTTACTGGGAAACTAACTACAAGTAATAACAGAGAGAAAATGTTTGCCTGTGTGAAAGAGCAGTATTGTGTATTTTCAAGACCCAGACTTACAATTACATTTGTTATGCAATCAAAATCATGCTTTTTTTATTGGCATTCTTTCTAATTGTTGAAAATTTATTGTTTTGTTAGAATCTAATTGTGTATCTGAAATCTCAGAGTGGTACTTCCAGCATTTGCCAGTTTATATTGAGAAGTAACTGCTGTGTTTCATTCCCTATTTGGTCCCCTTTTCTCCTTTTTCTCCATTTATCTTTCTGGAGAAAACCATGGTAGATTTTGTATTTATGTACTAAGTATAATTATGTTCAGCTGTAATTGTAACATCCCAACCAAAAGAGTTCATAATCTTTAATGTCATGGGGTGGTAGTGGGGGGGAGGAATGAGACAGGGATGATTCTAGCTTCTAGAATTCTAGATTCTAGATTCTATGTTGTGGAACTGAAACTCAAAAGCTAGAAACATTTAATGTATAAGATGTCTGTGTTAGATATTAATGTTGGTGTATAGAAATCTAGTAATTATTTTGTTCATAAATGCATTTTATTTTAGCTAAGAGAAATGAGAGAAAAGTGCTAATAGGAAGCATGCTATAAAACTATCTGATCTTGAATTCTTATTTTTAATTAGTGTAATAATCTACTCATAGAAGTTGGTTGCAGAATTGTAAGTTCCAGCCATTTAAAAGATTATGACACCCCTAACAGTTTGCATGATTCACTTTCAATTAAGAATATTCCTGAGAGATACAAAATTGCAGACAAACACTTAAAACACCTGTATCAGATTTTAAGTTTTTAAGTGGTATAAAGTGCTGTGATTTTACTGCCTTCAGGATTAATTCTAATGTGTTGAAAAACTTATCTCTTTGAATCTTCAATAATTTATCAGACTAGCTGAGTTCAGGGAAAATTTGCTGTTGAATTTCACAAACCTGAAAGAAAATGCAAGAACTCTAGTGGAAAAAATATTCAAATGAATGTTTACAGTAATTGACATTTGACATCCTGTTCATGAACAAAAATGTTTATTGATGCAATTTATATAACAGAAAAAGCATTGTATTTTAAAACTCAAAAGGATTTCTCAAACTGCTTAAGGAGACACTGAGCAGGCTATGGTGAACCTTCCTAGGAGGAGGAATCCCTGTGTATGGTCTTTCAGTAGCAGCTTCTTTAAAGATTCATGTGCTGTTACAATATAATTTTTGATACACCATATTAAAAAAGCTATGATTATAAACCCTTTCACTGAATCAGACCCCTAGCATGAATATCATGATAGAACTACTTTTTTTTCCCCCTGAAATTCCAGTAAGTGACATATGTGATGCTGATTGCACCCTTACAAAGAGACAAACAGGGGAGTTGTTGGACTTAGAGCAAACCTGTTTGATGCATAGGAATATTTTGTGTGAATCCTCCTACACTGCAAGGAGACCCAATGAGCATTAGCCAGAGATACTCTGTGGTATAAGATGCTGTATGTGGAAGACTCAGTAAACAAAGTTGGGACCTGAAAATGGTCAGTGAAATATGCAGTTTACAGGCTGGAAAATGGTCTACATTGATGAAAATAAAGTGAGTTTTTTTCTTTCTTAGGAAAATTAAATAAAGTAAATTTACACTTGAAAACACTCAATGTCCAGCAGAATCACAAAATTTTGTATACCTCCATGAAGTGTTTTTCATGTAGTTTTGTCATTTTTATAGTTTTATAGTGAGCGGCTAAGCAATATAGTCCCTGGAGCTTTTAGACTGATTTATTTTATCCTAAGAATGATTAGGTCTAATAGTCAACAAAGGAAGGAAAGAAATAAGCAGATTGTTGCAGTTGTTCTTTGTCATTTGCATTCAGTAGGAACTCCAGTGAGGAAGTATGTTTATTTAGACACTTAGAAGTGAGTGAACTAACTCATAGTAAAATCTTGTAAACTGTAAACTATTTAAAGAAATAGTCAGAAATAAAAGAAAAAAATCCCAGCTTTGCAGGCAAGGAAGTTATTTTGGATGCTGTGAAAATAAAAGATGGTCTGCAGGAGGGGGAGTAACAGCAGCGCATTAATGAGCTCTGAAGGAGAGAGAATGGCAAAAAGAATTGTTAACTCACCGTTGCACATACGTGGGACTTTTAATTGGGGCTGCACTCACTACTTTCAAGGACAGTGAGTAAGGGTTTAATTGTTGGTTTTATGAAGACATCAACTGCGATGCCTCAACAGTTTTATTTTGAATATCATCCCTGCAGTTTTGTGCAATTGGCAGTATTCTGTCTTTTCTTCCTGACCTTTGCATGGTCATGTCACTTCTTTCGGAGTGTAGCAGGACGGCTGGGGGAGACAGATGCCTGGTGTAATGAAACTTGTCATTAACAAAGATACAAGTATTGGAAGATTAACACTTAATTTTTATGTATTTTTGTTCTGCACATTCCCCTCCCACCCCCAATGGAGAACTTTACTGAAACATGTTCAGTAACTAAAGGTTATTTATTTATTTATTTATTTATTTATTTATTTATTTATTTATTTATTTAAGTAAAAGTTTCTTTTTCAGTTTGAAATGGGCTGTGCTTTCTGTACCACATTCATAGGCAGACGCAGAAGTGTGTGTGGGTTTTTTGGTGTACTGATATTGTTGTACTGCTAGGAGGACATGAAGTTACATTGTTGCACAGATTGTGAAACCAAACAAATAAAGAACCCCAAACCAGGCAGTGCCTAACCTATCGGATTATAGCCCAGGAATAGAGTTATGAAACTCTAATCCATAAGTTTGACCTGCTCATTGTTGAAAATGTCTTAAAACTTATATCTTGACTTCAGGGTCAGTGAGAGAGATTTGGATGGGAATTCCAATAAGAATTGGATTTCTTATTTATAGTGGCTACCATTTTAGAGGTTTTTAGAGAAAATCAGCGGAGATGCAATTGCACGTTGCTTCCCATAAAAGTTAAAAATACAGCCTTCATCTTTGGAGAGAGAAGGAAAATTAAAATCTCAGCAAACCATAATCTTTATCCCAAAAGAGTGTAAGAGATTTGCATGCTGTGAATATATTAACTATGCATGCTAATGCAACCCTATCAGTACAGTGATCTCTAGCATTATTGAAGTGCATTCCACATTCTGGGCTTATCTAAATTTGTTAATTAAATACTGCATTTAAAATTTGAAAAAGTATGTTTTCTGTGCATTAAGGTGTAACAAGTGTTACACACTGCTTATCTTCTAGTCATCAGCAATTTGTCTTAAAGCAAATTGTAATGGCAGTCTCTGCTCTTTCCTGAATATTTTGAAAGGAGACTTTAAAAATAGAAGCTAGAAGCTGTAGCTAGAGCCACTGCTAAAAGCAGGAAGGAACAACTGAAGAAGTTGTGTCAAATGTGGTGTTTTAAAGTTTGTATTTGTCATCATAATTAGGAATGCTAGATCTCTAACTTTTCTAAATATTAGTAGCTGCAGATACTTGGACTGGTAATAGTAGGCTTTTCCTTCATAATAAGGTTCTCTAGATGTGCATATTTTTTCCACTTGAAGAAAATCCCAATGACCTCCACTAGCATACAGCTGGTCTATACATGTGCCATTTGGCAGCAGGAGCTCTTTGAGATTCATATCTGATGAAGCATTGCACTGCCTACTTAGCTCTAAGCACAGGATTTTAATCTAGTGCTTTCAAAATAAGACTGTGTCAATTTTGATAAAATGAGGCATGAGCAGTTTTAAGTTAAAAAACAGAGGTAAAGAACTTACCTATTATTCAGAATCTGAAAGAGGCTCCTTCCATAGTGTTGGTCTGGATACGAGCAATGCACCTTTGCTGCAGCTGAGAGGGATACAAAATTGTATTAGCTGTGCATTGCAAAGAACACAAAAACTTCTGTGTGTTGTTTGTAAAACGCCAAATCTTTCTCCAATGTTTTAATTTTAACTTAGTGATTAGGGCAAATCTGTAGCACAGGAGCATTACAACTTGAACAAGTTCAAAGCAATGTCCTACTTGATTAAAATAAGCATTATTTCCCTCAGCAAGCTGCCTAAGATGTCAGATACTTGAGTTGATACTGCCCGAGTAACTAAATATAACTGACATCGGTAACTATGATTAGAGATCAGCAGTAATGATGTGTAACAGAAACTGCTTCTGGGTTTGAAATCGTGTCTACCGTGCTTGTGTATGGTGTTGTTTGTAGCACCAGTTCATTTGGCTGCAACTCTGGCATTTTAGGCCTATACTGTGTAAACCTGACCTGAGTGGGAACAGCAAAGACCAAAGTTTTCCCCAGGTGAAAATCCATGATCACAAATCCTAAGGACAGAGAGCATTATTTCAGGCACAAAACCAAACAACTGCATGAGGCAGCATGTCATTTCACAGCAGGATTTAGTTACTGTGTATGGTTTCCAAGGTGTCTGGAGAGAAAGAACTCCTTAACAGAAGATCTGTGATAGTGGAAACACTTGCTGAGTACCACTGAGTGGGACGGATGTTTTCCATGAATGGAGTTCCAGTCTTTGCATGATAATGAGGTTACTCTTCCAACACTGAAATCATGTATCCAGCTGCTCTAAAGTGACCATTAAAATTCCTTGTTACTTGTATCTCCAGTGGAGCTACACAAAACAGAGAAGTTACTCATGTATGAGAGGGTTTGTTTATCAAATATATAATGGAGGTGTGGGGTGGGTTTTTTGTGGGTTTTTTGTTTTTTTTTTTTTTTTCCAAAAAAATCAATGATTCCCTGGTATATGTGTACTTTAAAATAAAAAATAAAATTAAAAAAAAAAAAGTGATTGTGCGAAGTCTGGTGAAGGTATTTTGATTCTAAGGTACCGTAATCTGATCTAATCAGACAAACTAATTGGTGGAATAAGGCATTTTGTCTAGACAAATGAAAATCTGTTTCAGAGGTATTACTTGCTTGAATATAATTTAAAAAGAAACTTCATGCACAATTATCCAGTAAAATTTTAGAAAGTTTTAAAGTCAAAATTTCCAGTATCTGTCATTTGTTGCTGATGATGTAATGTGTCTTCATGCCAAACGGCCAGGGTTTACCCAGATGGATGTGCACAGCTGTTCACTCTGTAGGTAGTGACCTTCTGCACAGATGCATTTCAAACCCTCACAGATGTTTGTTTCATGATAGTGCTGTGGAAATATAAAGTGCAAAAGACAGATTTCTAATTAGAAACTACCATCATAATCTTACACTGTCCCAGAACAAACTTTGCAAATCATTGCTCCGGCATTTTAGACCGCTGTTTAGTTAAGTCATTAATTCAGCTAATGGAAATTATATCAAATTATTTCTTAATAAATTTATTTAATTTTGGAGCAATAAATGGTGTGGAAAAATACCATATCTAATTATTAATGAATGCTACTGCAGTTAGAATCGTCTCTTCTAAATAGGATATGCTCTCTGTCTTAAAACAAGATTTATTCTTAAGAAAATTTCCTCTTTTCCTGATGTAGAATAGTCTTTGTAATTTCTTAGATCTGTCATTTTTATAACCAAGTAATCTTGATGGACTGTAGCATTTTTGTTGTAAATTCATACATATGCATATCAGCCATCTTCCTAAAATGAAGTACTGAGAACATCAGCTTTGAAATACCAGGGACAGATTAGTGTATAAAGTAGGAATCTTTATGGTCCTTTCTAATACAGACTTTAGAATTATTCATAATGCTTCTTGTTTATTTTCAGCTATAGAAAAAAACCACAAGTCTGGCAAAGTTTTAAAAAAAAGTTTTTATTAATCATCCTCTAAATATGCATTTATCTGTATATACATTCAGTGGTAAAAATACTGTTTTGTAAAGCATTCTGAAACTGGAATTAAAAGTAGTCGCTGCATCTGGGTATTGCTTGGGAGCACGGAAAAGTTAAATTTTAAAAAAACTACCCATGCTTAAATGGAAGTAATGTGTATTCCCTGATCCACAGGTGATTTAAACAAGTAAGATCAGCATCCTTAGAGAACTAAATCTTCATTTTTAAATTTAGCGTGGGAGCCTAACCCTATCTGAATAATGGAAAACAAGATCATTCGTAAATCAGTAGGACTTACCATTTTAAGCCCTTCTTAATGTGTTTATAGATATTTTTCTATATTTTATATAAACAATATACATTTATCTTAGAATTTGCTGAAAGACTGAGTATGTTTGGTAGCTTATAAATGCACCTTTTCAAATCTGAAATCATGTTAACTCACTTAATATGAATTTTTTAATGCAATTCTTGCTAATAATGGTTAATACAGTATGTTATAACATCTCATCATTCTCTTCTAGCTGTGTAAAACTGAGCCATGCAATTTGCAGTGTGAGAGTTTAAATTATGAATTTCATCAGTTGATTACAAATTATTTCTAAAATGATTTTTTTATAACCATATATTTCTTACGTTATTAATTTTCTCAAATTGCTGGGTTCTGGCAATGAATTTCATAGGAGCTTTAAATGCCACTTGAAGCAGCTGTTCTTCCAGAGTACTGACGCTCCTTCTTGCAAGTTTATTTTATTTTATCTCTGCTAAAACTTGTATATTGCACAGTCCCATTATTTTAAAGGAATATGGCAAAGTGGACTGCTTTAAAATTGGGGGGTTCCCAAAATTGCCTATTGTTGAAGAAAATAATAGGGAAATAACATTGTGATGTCTATTATAGGTTTTATATTTGATAAGCAGAAAAACAACTGTGATAAAGATTTCATACTGCTGGAAACTTTTATCACTATGACAAAATTGGCATCTGTTATCTTACATACAGGTGTATAAGATTTGTTATCCAGGAAGTGTCATTGCTAAATGAGGCCTAAGATACAGTGAGGGCATCACGAGTGTTACCATTCATTTCCAGTTATAGGATATTGTGTTCAATCTTAATTGACAGTGCCTTAAGTTAAAGCTGAGATTTGTTTGCATAAGTGGCAAAAAATCTTCACTAGGTAAAGACATCAAATAGAGATGGGTTTTCTGTTCTGGGTTCAGATGCTAGTTCTTTCAATTTTCAGTAGTACTAATTGTACCGTGAAAAAAAAATGGCCATTTTAGTTATTTGTAATGTGGTTATGTGTTCATAATTATATGTATGTATGTATCAAAATGATAGAGTTTATGAATTAGAGTAATTGTGCATTCTGTCATGTGATACCCTTACCTTTTATCTGATACAGCTGTAGTTGTTACCTGTTTTAGTCTGGTAGAAAAAGAATGAATAAAATAAATGCAAGCAAAAGATTCTCAGGTCCAGAGTAAGTTTTACATGTTCAGACTGCAGTTCCAACGAAGGCAAAGAGTATGACATCATGAGAATGGCAGCATAGGGGCAACATGGATATAGTTTGGTGGATACTCCTAAAACAAAAAAGTCCAAAAATCTCGAGGGCCAGCTGACCCTAGCAAAGGGTCTTAAATGTAATGCTTAAAAGCCATCTGGGACACAGGAAGTTGAATGTCATTTTAGGAGAAGTGTGGTCCTCTTCATTATTTAGTTTGAGCACAGTGTGTATGATGAGAGTTTTAACAAGAGGCTGGGCTATTGCACACTGTCAGTTTTCAAGCAAGCATGTCATTCTAGGTATTTGTAATTGAAGGGGTAAACTCAGAATTTCTGTGTAAAGAATTAATGTTTTCTGCTGTTTCAAAGTATATTTGTAAAGCTTTTTGTTTTCAGCAGAATGTTTCTTTTTTTACATTATTTCCTTAATGGAATAATCTGTGATGAATTCTCTCTTCTGTGAGAATGATAAGTGTTCATATTTTTAAGAGTATATTTAAATTTGGGGAGTCCTGACTGATAAACAGTGTTCATTTTATCTCACTGACTTCCATAGGAGTATTATTGTCCATGATCCCTATAGCTAGAGGATCCAGCAAATACTTAATTTTGGTACTTGGTGCAAGATTGTTAAAAACTTCAAATCTGAATTAAATAATGTGAGGTGAAAACTGAGGAGCAAGCAGGGATGGAGTTTCTTCTTGAACTATTAATGAAATGAAAATGAAAATTTGGGCTCTGAAGGTGAATCTGCCTCAATCCTTGCTATGCCTATTTGCTTTCATGTGTTTCTTAATCTGTCATAAGATTCTCCCATTTCTAATCAGTGCAGCATTTGTATGGTGAGCCTGATGCCCCTGGCTTATTTGTGAGTGTGTTAGCATGTAGCTGCTAATCCTGTGTGGTCTGGGTTTGCAGGCTGAGCCTAGGAAGGAGCTGTGATAGTGTTAGATTTCACTGTTCAGGTGCCAATTTTACTACACAGTGAACTCACCTTGGGTATGTTGGGACTAGCTATTAGCACACACCTAGTCATGTGCTTATGTTTCTGTAAGTTGTGGCTTTATCTTCTTTACTCTGGACAAATTTCTGAGGGGAATAAAAGCAGACTGCATGTTACAGTTCTGACTTTAAACCCTTTGAGTGGTTGCATACGTTTTTGTGTTGTGAGCAAAATGCTCCTTTTTTGCAGAAATGAGCTGTTAGATATCAATGGAAAGATGAGATGGTTTGTTGTGAACTTTTCCTTTTGTATTGGGTCTGGAAAGGTGTTGATGAGACCCAGTGCTTTGGTACTGCTGGGCAGGGCTGGCAGAGCATCAGCGCTGCCTCTCACCATTCCCCCATCATGGGGCTGGTGGAGGCAGGATCCTGGGAGGGGACACAACCAGTTGTCTAGTAACAAGCTCCTCCTGTGTGGGACATGGAGTTTGTTGGCTGCACTGCTTATCTCTTTACTTTGCTGAGCCTGGGAACATGTTAACTCAAACCATGGCTCTGTGCCTTGCCCTGACAGCTTAGTTATGTGGGGCAGCTGTCTTCAGTGGTCAGTGAGGGAATAGACCTCCTCTTCCCTGCCCGAGATTGATGAGAATACTTTCATAATGGAGGCTCCCGTGGTCCTTACTCATCCTTATGTGTTCTGTTTAATACTGTTAATGATACTAATCCTGTTGGCACACTGTGGGGTTTGTAAGATCTGGTGTCATTCTGGTGTAAGAGAAAACAAATTTTAGTTGAGGGGGTACTAATGTCTGCTCTGAGGCATGGAGTTCCTGGCTGGCAGAGTGTGTGGAAGGATTTGGGCAGGTTCCCAGAGTGTTGGTTATCACCTCTTATTACCTGGGACTTTAAACCTGAACAAGTAACCAACCCTGGCACACCGAGACATGACCTGATAGAATGCTGTCTTTCCTACCCCAATGAACACCAGCAGTGTCACCCTGTGCTGGGCGCTGGCCTGTGCCTCTCAGGTCACAGTTCCACACTGAGGGCTGTAGTACCCAGGAGGGCACTGAGCTGTTAGGCAGCAGTTACCTCAATAACTAGTTGGGGCAGGAACCCAGACTGCAGTTGAGGACACTATGGCTGAGACAGGGACTCAAACAACTATTTATTTATTACTACAGTAATTGCCCCAGTAGTGGGAGGGGAGAAAAAAAAAAAGGATATGGCAAGCAACGTGTCCATATCATCCATTAGAAAGGGGGGAAAGAAGAAGAAGAAGCAGGGAAACAAGGAGATCAAGAAGCTGGTCCCTCAACAAAGGAATGGAAAGGAGTGAAGCAAATCAAACAGGAAACCAGTTACCTGGTCCCTGACATCAGCAGAACTTCAAGACATGTGAAAAGATTATAGCTGTTCACCAGGTGAGTGGATTTCTGCCTGGCTGTTTCCATGCTGGCATAACAGGGCCAACACTCAGCACTTGGAAGGTCATGAAGCCCAACAGCTGGGATTCCTTGCTAGAGATCAGGGAATTGAAAGAGGAATCGAAAAGAGGAAGCAATTTGCAGTCTCTTGAGATGGCTCCTCTCAAGTGTGAGGGCAAGATATCTTTTTAAGGAAGATCTTGTCAACTCCCTAGGGAAGTGGACCACTGCAGATGACAGTATCCAGTGCTGGAAGTCATCTATAGCAATCTAAAAAGTGGTAACATCTCTAAAGATCCAGGGAATATCTGTTACTCAATGGCCACATGGAGGAAAGTGGTTCCAAACACCCCTGCATGTTCCAGCAGCCTGGTAGCATTGTATTACCTGCACATCAGATTAATCAGTTATATACATGGGGCCTTCCTGTCTCTCTAAGACAGAAGAAAGTGGGTACTTTCACATTCCCATGGCCAGCACCTCAGCTCTCAGGGGCAGCCCAAAAGATCAAAGAGTCAACCCCACACACATTTCAAAGCAAAATTCTGGACTATTTCAGTCTTCACCCATGTCAAAATGTGGTAGAATAGTTTGCTTTATGGCTTCAAGGACTAATTGGCTGTCTAGGACAGTGAATATTTCTGATGAGTAAAGAGTTTTGTGAGGTATTAATACATAATTAATGGCCCCAGGTATTTGAATTTTCCAGAACTGGGCATATATTTGAAAGGAGGTGGTCACAAGAGTGATACAGCTAAATGACATGACTGTGAAAGAGGAGAATGTTACAAACCCTAAGTTGCTTGTGGGATGGGATGTAAAAAAAAAGCTGGAGGGGAGATGTACTCCAGTTCTTTGGTACTATCCAGATGTCAGAGAAAAAAGAACAAGCCAAATAGGTGTGCAGTAGATTGGTTCCCCTCTAGTAAGTTCAGTGGGGACTGATTGTGGGGCTGAGAAATCTGGATAGGAGTTTCTGATAGTTACTTAATTCTGATAAATAATTAATATTTTATAAAGTTAGGCTATATAGTTAGTTTTATTTAAATCATGCCTCTGATATGATTTCATTAGTCATCTGATAACTCTAATTAGCATCAGTGTACTACACAAAAGTGTCTATCCTTAAAGAAAACAAGGTTCTAGTCAGAGTTGACAGTCACTGGAAGGTTTTTTAGAATTACACAGTCTTTTGATTTTAAATGTCATCTCTGAGGGGCATTGAGCAGGGGAATAGTTTGTGCTTGACTTGCTGTATCTGTGGTTGTGCTGTGTATCCTCAGATGGTATTCCCTGGAGCAGAAGAGTTGTATCATTCTGTTTCTGGAAAAGGTTGAAATTGTGGCTGTTTCTGATACCAGAAGTAATTCTTTATTATGATTTTCAAACATTCCTTTCTAATTCACAAATAGAAAATCTGAGGGAACATAGGATTAAAATGTCAGGATCTCTTCCTGACTTGGATATGTCTTGGTCAACAAAGCTCCTAAACTTGATTAAGTTGCACTGTTACATCTCTAGAGGACTGGTCAAAAAGTAGAATTTTTCATATTTTCAGTACAACTTAGGTAGTTTCTTTCATCTTGCTGGAAAGCAGCCAGAGATGGTATTAAAGACTTCCTCTCTAGCTTTCAAAATGCTTGGGGGGATTCAGAAGAACATGGTGCTGACCCAGTTCTCTTTACGTGATTTGTAAGGAGATGTGAGATGTGCCTCACTGCTTTTCCTTTTGAAGCACAGCTGAGCTGAGGTCAACTGTCTTTTGATGCACCACAATTGCCAAGAAGAACCCAAGGTCCTGTCTGCCTGATCTAACCTCTTCTGACCAAGCACTCCTGCCCATCTTTGTGGATATACATCTGAGAGTTCCCTTTGTGTAGTGTTTAGTTTGTTAATTAAACTGTTAGGTGAAAAAGTTATTTTCTTTTGCTCTCCTTCCTTGCCCAATATCTGAAGAATTACATCCCTCAATACCATACTAATGTCCTGACCAATTAAGTGCTTTACAGTAATTCTGTTTAAACAAAAATATATAAATACATATGTCAAGAATGTTTCCTTTCTTATATAGGGAATTTATTTCCTCAATATTACATTTTAATTTAGAGGTTTTTGTTCCTAGGTTAATAGTTTCTTTAGGCCCTAGGCTAAAAATGAGAGATATGCCATTTTTTTAAGATTTGAAAAGACTGGCATTATGTTGTGCACTTAAAAAAAAGTTCTATGAAACACTGTTGTATAAGCCTCAACCTTAAAAGGATATTATATAAGTTATTTCAAAATTGAAGACTTAAAACCCCCAAAATTTCTATCAAAACTACTTTCAGGTTGCGTGGCAGATGTTGGGCAATTTTAGATAAAATATGGTTATATCTTTGAGTAATCTTTAAGAGGCACTGGTTGAAAAGAGAGGCAGGCAATCAGTGTAATAAAAGTAACTTTACCACACAGTCAAATATTTCTCCATGCAAAGTATTTGATTAGGGAAGATTTCATTTCTGTGGTAGGTCCCTTGTTTGCACATTGTCGAAGCAGTCTGGTCCATGAGTTTGTTCTGTTCAGTCCGAGCTCTCAGAGTCACCAAGGTGCCTCACAACAGCTTGCAGAAGTGGGATCTTACATGTAAAATACAGCTGACCTAAATTCTACCCAGATACTCACTTCATCTCTTTCCCTTTATTGACTGCCTGAAGTCTCCAGAACCAGAGGTTTTGGGAACATAAATAGAATTCAGATTATATGAACCTGAGATTTTTTCCCACAAGATAAAATGAGATTCATTGCATGCACCAATTGGTGCTTTTGTCTTCTTACTGATGTTCCACATACAAGTGAATTTCATCCTGAAAAATGCCTGAGTGTCTTCAGTTCTTAAAGGGGGTTTTTGTCCTGAAGTTTTGGGTTTTCTTTAAATAGGTCAATGCTAAACTTGTAGTAAGTGGGGAAAATTCTACTTTCATACACTCTCACGTGACTTTTTTTGGTAAATAAATATCACTGAAAGAATACAGAAGCTGTGCCCCAGACAGACAGCACATTTACTAGAGAAACTTAGGCTATCTAATCTACCTGCACGTCACTTTTATTATCCCTTAATGTATTGTTATTGTGGAGAATTTTGTGATAACCTGCATAGGAAGTCATACTCATTTTGCATAGTCATGCCTGTGAATTCTCTCTGGAAAATAGCAGATGAGTTGTTATTTTGTTTTATATTTTAACTTACAGTGATTTTTTGAAAGGAGTATACAGTCTTTGGTTTTTGCACCAGGGGAGAAAAAAACTACACCTTCCAAAATATTTTGTTAAAAACAATTCTGTAATCTCTCACTGGGAAAATGAAAAAAAGACTGGAGGCAGAATATCACATAATTTGCAAACTTCTTTTAAATTCAGTGTTTAATTGCAATATGATCTGGTTTTGTTATTATTATTTTACTCATGGGAACATCTATGGTTAAAAAATTGTAATCACATAATGGATATGCTTCCCTTTGTCTCTTTTTCCCGTCAGTTAGAATTTAACTGAAATGGAGAAGAGTTTTTGCTAATTTGTCTTATTTATAGTTAAAATGATTTAGTATTTAACTTTGGTGTAGGTGCCTCCCAGTATATTTTTTTTTCTCCCCCAGATATTATACTAGCCCTGATTTTTGTTACGTGTCAGAGGATACTCTGGGAAAGCCAGATAGGTTCCAGTTTTGCTTTGGTTTCATTCCACATTGTTGATGCAGGTAATTCAGTTGCAAAAAAGTATCATCTTTCTTAGATATTTTTGTCTGAAAACAATTTATTGGGTGCAAAATTTTGCACCAATCAACTCTAAACCCAAACCAGCCAGGAAAAAGACACAATTAAGCCAAGTGAGTTGGAAGTAGACTATCATACGTTGTCATATGATAGTAGATATGTATAGAAATACCAAGAGGATAATGCCAGACTTTTTTTTGGTGGTGCCCAGTGACAGGACAAGGAGCAGGGGCCATCAACTATAAACCACAAGACATTTCATCTCAGTGTGAGGAGGAAGTTCTTTACACTGAGGGTGGCAGAACGCTCCAACAGGCTGCCTAAGGAGGTTGTGTAGTCTCCCTGCTGGGAGACATCCAAACCCCTCCTGGATGCATTCCTTTGTTACCTGCCTTGGCAAGAAGGTTGGATTGGATCATCTCCACAAGTTTGTCCCAACCCTGTCAATTTTGTGATTCTGTGGTAATTTCTTTTTTTCCCCTCTCCATACTCTTATGAAAAAAAAAACAAAAACCATGTGGTATCCTTTTTTAACTATAAGATCTCTGTGCCTATCTCTTTCTTTCAGTAGTTTATCTGTGTCCTTTTTCACAGGCTCAGTCAGTGAAAATGCCCCTATGGAATAACCTTTGAAAGAGAAATGATGGTGATGCCTTACATCATCTGACAGATGAAAAAGGAATGCTGGTGAAATTGAGTATTCTCCTTCCCCTTCTCTTGCATCCTCACAGGAGAGCCAAGCAGAAATCAGTTCCATGCTAGTATTTAATTTCTCTTTATGTTGTGGTGGATAGGAGCAGATTTTCCTTGACTGAATAAAGGTAAAAAAAAAACAACAAACCCACCTTTTTTTCCTCATACACTTGCAGTAAATACTGTCTTAATCTGCATTAAACTGCTGACATTAAAAAAGTTTCCTACTTTTGTATCATATGTGACAAAGTAGGCCAGGATCTGTTTCAGAGATTCCAATGAAAGGCTTTCATACAATTATTTTTAGAACTATGGTGCTCTAAAACAGTAGTAATAAGATTAGAAAATAATTTTGTCTCCTGCTTCATCTTACAGAATGTTTCTGCCTAACGTGGAGAAATAAAGAACTTAAAAAAGTACTGTTGTTTTTTTTTTTTTTCCCAAGCAATCTTTAATTCTAGGTGCATGTGTAGTGGATGCTGCATTGAGATTACATGTATGTTGATAGAAGAGTAGCAGGAAAACAAGCATGCCTTGCCATCCAAAGGTGCATGGAAACCTTTTCCTGGAAACCCCAGTAAAGATCTTTGATCCCCAGATAGAAATAAAAGGCAAGTTCATGCCCAGTGTCTCTGTAGTCTTTGCTGTAAGGTCAGCAAAGGTCAAGAGTACAAAAATTAAAGTGTGGTTAATAACCAAAGAGAAATGCAATGAATTGATGGCACGGAAGCAAAGACATAGAATGTTAATGAAGATGCAATATTTTGAAACATATGCCGAAAATACTGTATTAATTAGAAATTGCCTAATCTCACTTTGGCCCTAACTTACTCAAATTCTGTTCCTACACTTCAATACTAATGATATAGCAAGGTGTATATAAGCTTTGTCAATACAGTTGGATGATTGACTATAAATGAAAAGGGAATGATGAGAAGTTCACTTTATTAATCTCCCATTCTCTTTTCAACTGTTATAATGTATTGTCTTTGCCTCATAGTGTTCCTAACAATAAAGAGTTATTAATACATCCTCAGTGAATAGAGTTGAAAAATGGGTCATATGCTTTTATTTTACTGTTGACTACTTGTTTCCAAATAAATCTGCTGCAGAAGGACAATCCCTGTGAATCAGCAGCTGCTGCTACTACAAAATAGAGAATGTTGGTGACTCTGAAGATAGAGTTTTCTAGTCTTTGTGAGATATGCATGTTTTTCTGAACATTTATAATCTAGACATTTGGTGTTTTAATTTGGATTTTCTACTCACTCTCTTGTATTCATACTGGACCTA
>WEIU01003279.1:1492-20016 GCA_013389925.1 Aegithalos caudatus
AAGCCTGCAGTTTGAAAAATGTCTCCTGGAGCTGCAGCTAAGCACATTGGATGGCATGTCTTTGTCCAGCAGTTTTGGCAAGAAGCTGCTAAACAAAGAACAAAGATGAGGTCGTATTTGACTGTATATGGAATGCTGGAGAAGCAAGGTGATTCCAGCTGATGGTGGAAGAAAAAGGAGGTGAGAGCAGACAGCTGAAAGGTCTGGAGGACTCACTGCTTGGAACACACAATACACAGCCTTTAGGCTGCATAGTGTTATAATTTCCACTGCCTGGAGATTTCTGTTGGAGTCTGATGCATCAAAGGGCATGCTTTAATTCCAACTTAATTAAAATTTTATGCAACATAGCTGTCCTATTACTAACACACAGCTGTACTTATCATGAGTGAAATTGGTGAATTTGTATTTTTGTCTTAAAATACAAATGAGGGCTCAGACAATGAAAATAAAGAGCAAAGCATATAATCAAAGCCAAACAATTCCATTAACCTTACAATTTGTTTCTTATTATGAGTTTCTTTTTTTGACTTTCTGAATCTTTGGTTCAAAAGAACATTGAGAAAAATACAATAAATTCTAAGGACATCACTTTTTCTTATTCTTGTCACAACACTAATGGCCTTGAGAAAGTAACCTTTGAAATTTAAGCCAAAACAACAATATTTTCTGACAACCAACTTTTTAAAAGCAGAAGGCCAATATGCCAACACATTTTAAATGGATTTATAAATATTGGATGCAGATGTACATCAGCTATATTCTCTAAGTTAGGGACAGCATGCAGTTGAGACTTCTCTGGGAAAGATATTCAACTCTATATCAAGTATCAGGACCTAAGAATTACTGCTATATACTGCTTTTATCTTTTTCTCTATTTTCAGCTCCTGTCTCAAATAACTTTTGAGTAAACTATAAATATAATATTTACCAAAAATAAGACTTCATCTATTTTCTACGTACTCTGGAGGAAATGAAATTATTTTTGGCTATGCACATGTCAAACATAATACATCCTTTGTGAGCTTAATAATAATAATAATTTTTTTAAAAGTTCATTTTTTCCCCTTTGGTCATACAGCTTTAAATCCTGAATAAAATACAACAGATGTTTCAGTTATTCCAGACAGAAGCCATTGATTAATTCACGTTGTATACAAACAGTGGAGAACAGCTCATGAGGGCAATAAGCTGCACAGACATGAGAATTAGTTCAATAATTCTGCATGATAGTAGAGCTGTTTAATGTTACCAAGCTGGAAAACATATTATCTTCTACTTCATTTTGAGTCAGTGTTCTTACAGTTAATTATGATCTACCTGGCAATCTGGTCTCCCTGATTTAGTTGTCAGGCAGTGATCAATGATGTCACAGCTAGATCACTCAAGCTTTGGTACACATACATGTACATGGAAAATCTTATTTCCATGCTAGAGCCTAATTAAACAGTGAATTCCTTTGCTGAAAGGTCTGATCCATGGGGCTGTTCCAGTGTTGCCACACTGCTCCTGCCATATTTCCTTGGAAATACCACAAGAGAAATGCAACTTTGAATCAGGGTGAAATGTTGTTTCGTCTCTCTCAAGTTTCTCAAGCCCCTAGCTGAGACTGCATTTTGGGTCATGTGATGATAGGTAGACAAGGATGGAGTGAGAAGGGGAAATACATGCCTGAAAATGCAGCTACACTATGAGGAAAGACTTCTGGTCATCATCTACGTAGAATAACACATTTCATAGCATGGTCACTTTCTGCATGATGCCTTTTTGTAGAAGAAAACCAGCAGTTTATTGGTGTTCCATGGTAGTATGTTAGTGAAAATAAAAAAATATGATCAATCTTTTTTGCAGAACTATTGAAGTTTTTGAACTGACAGAGACAGCAGTGAGTATGTCTATATCTGAGGATTTTTTCTGAACTTCTAGCATTTCTGGTTGTGAAGAAAGTTCCAAAAGCATGGATAATGTAATATATGAGTCTGTGCACATTTGAAGCCAGGTGAAAGTAAAGTTACTGCACTGTATTCTCCATCTGTATGAATGAGGTGAAATACATATATCCAGCATCTATTTTTACTTCATTTGTCTTCTAAAGAAAACTTCTGTATTCTTTTTAATGAAGATAGCAGTTCCTATAAAAGATACTTAGCAAAACACTTGTTTATGAAGTCAGGTAGCTGAAACCAGATTTGTTTAGTTTACTGTTGCACAGGACCATGTGTGAGGTCCCTAGTGGGAAATCTGTGGTTTGCAAGTAGTAAAAGTAGTTACTCCACTGAGCTGAGAAAAAGAACCTGTTATATTGGTATTTAAGAGGATATCTGTAGGCAGGGATTACAGTGCTGCTTTGAGTTTAACTTGGTTTCACTAGATATAATGCATATATTATTGCAGCATGTGTCTGTGCAATGATTTCTCAGTCTGCTTTGAGTCTGAACTTCTATGCACCAAATTTCACAAAGACACAGAGGCCTGATGGCCATTAAATCCTTACAAACCTCATGAATCAGGAACAGAGAAAGGGTGTTTTCATTTGTGTCTGCATTTAGAGAGTAACAGTTTGGAGAAATAACATATGTGCACAAGATGTCTTAAATGCTGGAAAAGTTTTAGCGAGTGCTTACCCTCTCCTGGCAACAGAATCCAATCACAACATAAAATTCTAGGAATTTATATAAAGTAATCATTTTTAAACCAGAAGGTCTTTCACTTAGGACTTTAGCCAGGATTTCAATCTAGAGCTTTTTGACTAGAGATGACATTTTTTATGATATCTTGTTTAAAATCAATCAGCTTTTTTTTAAAATTCAATGCATTCACTGGGAAAAGACCAAAAAAATGCGTGTAATAAAAGCATATGTGATTTATACTAAGATATAAAAGTACTGTAACACAGCTCTTGGGAAATTAAATTCTCGGGAGAAAGGAAGATGGAAAAATAAGGACTATGTTGGCTGGATTTTATTTTTTCATTTTTACTGGTGCATTCATGCTATAAAAGCATTTAGCTGTCAGAAATGTTAATGATCAACACAAGACAAACTTTTAGTATTTACAGTTCCCATATAATCTACCTCACAATCTTTTTTCAAGTTTTCTGAATCCTGGCCATTTATAAACCAAATCTATTAGCTACTAAATCCAATAGTGTAAATAGCACATGAGAATATACTTAGAAAGATAAAGAGTAATGATAAATATCACATGCATAAATTTAAGAGCATTTATGAAAGGGATGTTCCTGGAAGACAATAGAAGTCTTCCCAAGGACTTCAAAAGGAAAGATTGGTAACAAAATATCGACTTCTGTTGCTTAACATAAAAGGATGGATAGCTTAGTCACCTGAGAGAGGCACACTGTCCACCAGGTCTCAAAGCGCTGTGGAAGAGTCAAGGATGCATTAAATATCCTCCGTTTTTTGTTACCTTACTGGGTTTATGGCCCTTAATTAAAAAAAAAAAAAAAAAAAAAAAAAAAAAAAAAAAAAAAAAAAAAACAACAAAAAAAAAAAAAACAAAAACCCCAAAACAACAAAGACCAAAACAAGAAGTCCAAAACATAACCTCAGCTATTGCAATATTTATATTTTTCTGTTCTCATCTTGCCTGAACTGGAATTAAGTGATTTTCTACTCTCAGCTTAGCTGTGTGAGGAAGGACTTAAAATGCTTTGCCTAAAGCGCTGATGATGTGTCATAAATGTATCAGCTTCCATCACACAGAGACCATGACAGACTGTAGATAGAAGCTACAAAAATATCTATCAGCACTTTGCTTCTTTCATGTTCCACGCAAAAGCTCCTTGCAGGCATCCTTTCCAGCCATATTGGAGGTAATGCTTATACTTGGGTGTTCTTGGATAGGGTCTGCTTGCAAGATCAAACTGCATACAGCACACAAAATTGTCCTGAAAGCTCACTGAACATATAGACTTTTACTGCTGTGATGAAACAGATGTCCCGAAAGTGGCATGAGCAGGGAGCATTGTCACCATTTGTCATGGAGGGACATGAAAATGACAAGCTTTGTCTCCAGTAGTTACAAAGATCAGAAGACTTTCAGAAATCCTTCAGAAGGCTTTATTTCTCATTTTGTGCAGTCCTTTTATAACGTGCTGCGCTAAAGAACCATGTAGTTGGTTAGCAAAAGCAACACCTCTTAATTGGATAAATAACAGAAACAACACCTGGAAGAGCAGTGACCATGAGAGTCTAGATATTATGAAAATAATATTACTATATGCAGAAAACTGTCCTTGGTAAATGGATTTTTCTCAGGCCAGAGCATGACATCTGTCTTCTGACACAGGCACTGACTATGCACATGATTGTCAGGAGCAGGATTTCCTGAAAAGGGAGAGTTTTCTGGGTCACTCACAGTATCAGAGGGAAAGCAGAAAGACATGATACTCATGGGAAACTCAGGGAGGAGACAGGGTTCAGGTTGTTCAGGTGTGAGGAGCAAAAGAGCATTTCTGGCTGAAAGTTTCTAACTTTCATTGAGCAAACTGCTACTCACAAATTCCACCTGCCCATATCCTTCTTATGCCTCTATTATATGACAGGACCTTGTAGTGGAGACAGGATCTGGCAAAGGCAGCAGGGGCAACTGCAGGAGCTGCTGATTAAGTGTTCTCTAGCCTTGCTTCCCATTCAGCCTCTTTATATGGGATGAAAATTTATATTCAGGTCAGTGTGCCAGACTATGTCAGTGTCTGTTTTTCCACATTAGGGCAGAAATTTTCTGCTGGCATGTACAACTGTTAAATCTAGGAGTGTTGGCTGCCTCTGCCAGTATTTTAAAAGTGAACTGTCTTCATCATTGCAGAAATACTTTTTTTTTTTTTTTTTTTGCAATGCGGGTGTTGATCATTTTCTCCCTTAAAATTCAAGATAAAAAAAGAGAGAGGGAAAGAGAAAACAAGAACAGCAATATATTCCTCCCTCCTGCCAAGAAAATACACAGAAGACAATGTACTTTGTCTGATTTTCAAGGTCATTGTGAAAGAAGAAGGGTAGGGTGATAATTCACATCTGCTTCATTATAGACGTAATGGAAATTAAAACATCCTAGATTAGTTGTTGTATAGGAGCTTGTGCAGCAGGCACCAACACTGGTGATTCATAAGCAATGTCCTCTCCTCAGCCAAAGCTCCCATCTGATTTATGAAGTGCTGTGTTGCTTTCTAGTGGTGAAATGCAAAATCTCCTGCTCTCCTGCAGTCATTAAAGGCTACTTGTCTCTCTAGCTGGCAATCAGACTGCCCCTATCACAGTTACATGCAGGCACCACACACAGGTTTTATTTCATAAAGTCAGTGTCCAACCTGGCCACAGGTGCCTGCTATTGAACAACTGCAATATTCAATGCAGACTCTGCAATTCTTACATGGGTTAGATTTGTCCACTTTAAGAGGCTGAATGTCCTAGCAAGTCTGGAAATCTTTTTCCATTAAAGGCATTCATGTTATTTGCCTTTGCTTTTTCCACTAATGCATATGGAATATGTGGAATATGTGGAATATATGGAATATATGTACTTGTATAGAAAAATGTCTTGAAATTGATGGGCTTGGTACATTCCCAAAGAATTTGCATGTGAAAAAGGATCTATTTCACAGGTAAATGGCTCTAAAGACCTCATAAGCAGAGTGTGAACCTGGGATGGTGGGAGTAGAGAAATTCCAGAGATGTGTCAGGGGGCTGCAAACTCAGAAGAAGAAACAGGACTCTGAGTTTCCAGATAGTGGTTTCAGTCTCTTGAGCTGGTTAGTAGCTCAGTTAGCTTTGCCTCACTACTGGGCTTGAATTGCTAAATATTTCCTACTTTTTCCTCCCATCTGTTTGTGAGGAAAGACAATGAATATTTAGTGTCTATGCTGTATTTTGTACTATCTACTACTGTGGCTCAAAGGAACCAGTGTGTTTGAAAGATAGATTTTTGCCATTACAGGAGAACAGTTCATTGAGTACACATTAAAAAGCTTTGGGTTTATGTACAAAAAAAAAGTGCCCAAAAATATATGGAAGAACTTCTAGTAGGACAACTGACAAAACAATAAGAAAACAGTGCAATATTAGATTGGGGGGAAAAATGAAAAACAGAAAAACTGATTGTATGGAAGACAGCATTTTGGTGGTGGTGCTTGCTGGTTAGTTTGAAAGCATTTTAATGAAATATGATTTGTCAAACCAGATAAATCGGGGGGTGGGAGGGAACCCCCCAACTGTATTTTGTGCAAAAGAGGTGTTCATTTATTTCATTATATTTAAGCACCTTCGCCCAGTAGAGGGCAGAATGGCAATGACGTAAAAGCAGGAGCTGGGAGAAAGTGTTGAAAAGCGGTTTTCTCAAGGAACGCCAGCCCTGCTCTGGCACGTCAGTGAGTACCCCAACTCCTGCTGGCTGCAGCCTGACTTCCAGGTGTGCAGCACCACTAGAAAGCACTTCTGAGTTTTGCTGAGGCATCCGGAAGGAAATCCTGCAGCCGTTAATACCAATATATTCTATCCATGTTTTCCAACAGTGTATTAATGGCAGCTAAACATGTGCTCAGGCAGAGCCAATGCTGTTTTTCCTGATAGCAGCAATGATGCTGGCCTCATTCATTTCATGCAGCACATCTGGGACTGTGTTGCAATATTCCCCTTCTTTTTCTCTCTGCAGTACTTGATTAAATTTTGTTTGGTAGATGTGGAAATCCTTCTCTGCTTAATGGTATTGCTACAAATATTTCTTGTTAATTCAAAATAAAAGTGCTCTGGCAGCAAAGAAGCAATTTTCTTACTTCACCTTGTAACCACACTCAGTATAAAATAATGTTCTATTACAGTTACAGCATGCCTTTGAATGCAGAGTAGATATAGCAGAGGCACTGCACCATTGAGAGAGAGATGGTTTATTTGTGCTGCTGGAAAGGGTGCTTACAACCTGGAGTTATGATTATTTGGACTGGAAGAGGACAAAGAAGCAAGGTCAGCTTGGCTCAAGTTTAAGACAGAGAAGTGCCTGATCTTGGCCTCTCTGAGCCTGCTTTGGTTATGAAAGCCTTCATAGAACATTGCTTTTATCTAATTTCCTTAAAAGAATATGAAAAAGACTTGCCAGCAAGGCTCATACAGCAGTGGACAGCAGTGAAACGAGGTGTTCTTGAACAGGATAAGAGTCAACAACCATGGAGTGAATGGAGTTTTAAATGGGCCAGGAGCAGCTCCAGTGAAGGGGAACACTAGGGGGAAACAATAGGTAAAAGTTAAACTAAAAATAAAGGGAAAATAATAATTTCATTCAAAAGCCAACACCCATCCTACTCCCATCTCTGTGGAGCCATCCAAGCCCTCCCTTGAGTGAGTTAAAACCAGCTGTCATAGTCTCAGCAACAAGGTGCTTGGCTTCTTATATTTAGCAAATAGCAACCACTTGAGCATGTTATTCTGACCCTTATGTACCCATCACAGCTCATTAACCTGGAGCAGAACTGGGCTAAATGTGGCAGCTGCTTTAACTGAATAATTCTTAATAGGCATTTCCATCTAAAAACATAATAGAAAACATAAATGGGACAATCCTTAAAATATCAGCTGAATGAATATTACTGCTAATGTGTAAGTGGTTGGGACCAAATAGGACAAACATTTGTAACTTCAGTCTTTGCATTCATGTAGTTGAGATAGTCCAGCTCAAGCATCTTCTCACAGCATGGAAGACAGCAGTGCGTTTATCTTGCAGTAGTGCCACTTGGGTTGGTCTCACCATACACTGCCAATCATGTTCTTGTGCTCAAATGACTTGTCAATATTTCTCTTTTATTTTCAGACTTGTAACATTGGAACTATAAACTAAACAACTGAAACTAAAGTGAGGCTGAGATGGGTAATTCTGTCTATGTCAGAGGGACGGGCCTTGCCTTTGAACTCTGCTTCTGTTATACTTTCTAGTGATGAAACCATGGATAAAAGTAGACTGGCAAACAGTGTCCTTATCTCTAACCCTGTAGCCTTTGACTCTGTTGTAGTAGTTTCCCAAAGCCTGTGTGATAGTATGCTTTATACCACCTTTGAAGTTAGGTTGTGTTGAAGTGTGTGTATCAGCTAGAAACAGGGACTGTGGGTATCCCAAGTTTATATGAGCTCTTGTAGACAACAGGAAATACAAATATCTTACTCCCAGTGAATAATCTCATGTTTTAAATTACTATTTTTAGGAAAAATCTGTATTCTATTCATATTCCTAAAGTAGCTTTTAATATAGTATCCTGATAGCATCTTCTCTGAAGAAGAAAAAGTTTTCAGGAGACTTTATAGCAAGTACCTAAAGGGGTCTACAAGAGAGCTGGAGAGGGACTTTTCCTGAGGGCATGTAGTGGTCAGACACATAAACTGAAGGGTAGGTTTAGATTAGATGTTAAGAAGATGTTCCTTGCTTACAAGGGTGGTGAGGTACTGGCACAGTTGCTCAGAGAAGCTGTTGGGTTCCCCATCCCTGGAAGTGTTCAAGGCCAGATTGGATGAGGCCCTGAACAACCTGGTCCAGTGAAAGGTGTCACTGCCCACAGAAGAGGGGCTGGAACCTCTTGACTTTTAATGTCCCTTCCAACCTAACGAATTCTATGATTCTATTATGCAGCTTGATCATCCAAGGGTTTTGGATCAGGCCTAGCTTTGGGACTACCCTGCCCATGGAGGGAAAACATGAGGTGGAGGCAACCAGCATGAGGTAACACATGCACAGCCCAGAGACAGCGCTGCTGGTGCCAGGAACTGCATCTGAAAGGAGCTTCCTAACCAAAAAGTCACAGTGTAATAAGTTAAATTACATTATTGTGGACCTAAAAGAAAAAAAAATAGAAGTAAAAAATAAAAGAAAAAAACCCCAACAACCTAACCCCCACTATTGTCATCTGCAGTCTTGAAACACTCCATATACTATGGATGATTTTTATAACACACTGGTGCTTCTTGAATGGTCCCTGAAGCTACTCAGTGGGAATAGTTAGCTATCAGCAAATTCTATAACAATTCCAACTATAACATACAGTAACAAGTAAGACATGCAAAATACAGCACAGGTCATAGTTCTAAATTATAAAATTACATCCCAATTTATGGGGTTATGTTTGTTGAGATAAAATATAGCTAATATTAAAGCTGCTTCTGTACTACAACTTCCAGTGCCCCAGGTCTAGGAAACAGGGATACGAATGGGATGAATACTGGATGCTCTCCAATATCCAATGCCTTAGTAGTGCTTGAAACAAAACTATTCTGATGCAACATAGTTCTTTGCTGGCTTACAGGTACTTAAAATAGCATTGCATTTACCTATTTATGTAAGGAAATAAGAGAGTATTTTTTTTCTAACATAACTGCATTAGGGAGACATTAATTTTGTCAGAGATAATTGAAAACCTGTGGTTATAGGTCTGTATTCTGCTTTTAACTGTGTGTCTAGGTCCTCATAAATCCATTAAGAGCTAGGTATGAGCTGTAAATATGGAATTTGGCTGGACACTTCTTGTTTCATTTTGATTTTCTGCAGTGGATAGGTGAAAGCCTCTACCCCCGAAACACTGAAGTTCAGATTCCTCCTGGGCCTTCTGACTCATTTTACTCAAATGAAAATCCTGACTCTTTGCTGTCTTTTGCTGCCACCTTTTGCAAACAGGTTTTGTCTGTCTCAGAGGCTAAGAGAGCTCATGTTAGGGGCCCTGTGTATTACTGTTGGGTAAGTGACCAGGAAACTGCAACTAGACTGCAGCTGCACATGTTGTGTGGGGAAGAGGAACGGGGGGCTGTGTGGGGTGACTCTTTTCCAGTCACCAAATCTCCCCTTGAGAATAGGAAATGTGAAATTATTGTTGTATTTATTAATTTTGCTCCTAGGTTGCATCCTGTTGTTCAAGCCTGATGACTGAACATCTTAGATATCGTCCATCTCCTTTCTTGGTCACTTTACCTTGACTCTTTGGATGTAGCTTTGGTATCTGTGTGTACAGTTCCTATATTATCCTTCAAGATCACTATTTTCCTTATCTTCTTACCCTTGTGTAAGGGCTTATGTATTTTGTTTGTAGTTCAGATTCCTTTATGTGTATGTATGTGTGAATAGAAAACATGACCCAATATTAGACTCATAATGAAAGCCTTGTTACCTGTGTTTGGCCAGAAAAGAAGTATATCCACTTTTAAAGCTATTGGGAAAAAAAAAATAAAATCTCTGGCAAAGCATTAAAAAATGCCAAAGGGATTTGGTTTCTGAATGAGGATCTAGTTTTTCTAAACAAAATATGTTCTGTATGAAGAACACCGACCTTTTTTCCAGTTAATGAGTTCCCCCTGGCAGTGTTCAAAAGGTGTGTGGATGACGTTGGTTTAGTGGTGGACATGGTGGACCTGGGTTAACATTTAGTTTCCACAATCTTGGAGGTCTTTTCCAACCTTTATGATTCTATGATTGTAAAGTACAGAGAAGATAGGATAGGATTTATTTCTACTGTCGTATAATGTCTTCAGCACAGGAAGAACACTTTAGAATTTCTTTGCAAAGCCACTAGTACAATGGAAGACACTTTGTAATGCATATTCCAGGCTGCTACTGCATATGAGCAATGAATCACAGAACCACATTGCAGCTGAATAAACTCTCTAGCTCTTCATCGGAACCAGCTTGCCAGTTTACAGAGCAGAGTCAGATTCTTTTATTTTGCCTGATTTTAATCAGGTATTTTAAGCAGAGTTTTTCAGTTCATTTTGCTTGTGTCATTCAGATGGACTGTCATACCTTTTCCATTACTATCCCATTTGGATTTATTCAGCCTATACAGCCGTCACAGGTAACTGAATAATAATTGAAAGAGGATTTCTGCATAGATTCAGATTTGAATGGGTCATTATGATTAAAAATATTATCTTTTCTTGCTTGCTTTTACTTCTTAGAAGAAAATTGGTAGTTGTGTTTCTGGTTTGAATGTACCCAATGTTCTAGTTAAAACTGGGTGCAGATACTTAGATTTTGTCATTGTTCCTTCATTACCTGGTAGGAGTTGTGTCTCTGGGCATGTTTGGCAGAGGTACATAATTCTGCATGTTTGCCAAAGAGTAAATATTCTCCTTTCAAAACTGAGTTTTGTTTGCTGAACAGCATTTATAATGTACACAATGCAGTTAAGGAGATAAATGTGAAAATAGGGCATAAATAAAATCTAGCCTCTGTTGTAGACAGAGGTAACTGCAAGGGCTAAAGCAAACCCACTGTAAATTTTATCCTGTTTTGTGAAACTGAGCCATGCTGTTTGTAGAAAACCATTGCTGTCTTTGTGAGAAAAAAAGATGTTAATATATTAAAGATGTTCCTCGTTTTCCACTGAATCCACTATGCAAGCACATTCAGCATTTTTTGCAGTTTATGGACAGCTGGAGTAAATATATGTTGCAGGAAATACTTGTTGCCATTCAATTGCACCAAATGTTTACTTGTGCCTTCCTTTAGCACGAGTGACCTCCATTAGTCAAAGGACAAAAAATTACTTTTATGCATAGCTAAGCACTACCTGGACTGTGGCCTGAAGTATCAGAAGTATGTTCCTGGTATTATAACACTGCATTTCAGTTTTTTCAGGTCTTTCTTAAATCTTGTAAACCAAATGGTCTGTGTACCTCAAGGATAAATAACATGCTTTTTCTCATGCACAGAACGAGGCTCAAAAGGACACCTTGACCTCACGGAGTTAATAGGAGTTCCTCTTCCTCCTTCCATCTACTTTGTCACGGGCTATGGAGGGTTCCCAGCTTACAGTTTTGGTCCAGATTCTAACATTGGCCGTCTGGCCAGTGCTATAATACCATCGCCCTTCTACCGAGATTTCGCTGTCGTGGTGACTGTGAAACCCAGCAGTGACCGTGGAGGAGTGCTCTTTGCAATAACAGATGCCTTCCAGAAAACCATCTACCTGGGACTGAGGATTTCACCCATTGATGACAGCACCCAGAGAATAATCATGTACTACACAGAGCCTGGATCCCATGTCTCCCGGGAGGCTGCTTCCTTTAAAGTGCCAGTGATGACTAACAGGTGGAATAAATTTACAGTGACTGTTGAGGGAAATGATATTGCTTTGTTCATGGACTGTGAAGAATATCAGAGGCTTCAGTTTCAAAGGTCTGCTCGAACCTTGGTATTTGAATCTGGCTCTGGAATATTTGTTGGTAATGCAGGAGCCACTGGACTGGAAAAGTTCACAGTAAGTGCTGTCTGCTAAATTCACATGCCTCAGTGTTTAATGCATATACTCTCTACCCAAGAAACCCTGCTTACAAAGGTTAGATCCCAAGTGAGGGTCAAATCATATAACTTGTATTTTCCATACCTATCTAGATTTTGAACAGTGAAATTATATAACCTCTGGTTTAATATACAAATGTTCTGAGAGCCTCTGAATTTTATTAATAGTCCAGATATTAAGGCCAATCTTCACTTTTAATATTAGAAATTTCAAAGTAAATATGTCACATATTTTTTATGGCCTTTCTAAGAAGGGCAGATTTCAGAGAATTCATTTTCTTAATTTCTGGGAATACCTTACTATTTAGCCAATGTTTTAAATGCTTATTAGTTAAGTATTCATATTCAACATCAAAAAAAAATAATGTCATCAAAGGTAAAGATAGTTGGAAGATAAGGGTGTATTTTTACAATTTTTATGTTATTTGAAGCTTACCAGGTGCTTTAGGAAATAGAATGCACTAAAACCACTGCTAAGAAGGCTCCCAAGCCTTCTCAGCTTGAGTGCAAGCATCCTTCCTGCTTCATCCTGACTGAAATTCTCAGCCACTGAGAGCCCCCAGCATGTGTGAGATCAACTTATTGTCAAATGGAAAGGAAAATGTCACAATTTATCTGTCCTGTTTTTGTATTTCCTGTACTTCAGAACTTGTACCATATTTTGTGAGATTAATGTCTCTTCTAAATTAGTCAAGCAGCAGCACAAAATAGAGTGAATCCTTTTCTTTAGGGAATGAAGATGTTCTTTCCAAAGTTCAGGCATACTGGCAGGTTGTGAGTTCCACCTGGTAAGCAGCAAGTTTAATGTACTTTTATAATTTGTCTGACTGGTCTAAGCACCTAGAATCACAGAAATATATAGATGAGCTGGAAATAAAGGGTGGAAACTGATATGTAGGAAAAATGCATATTGGTGCTACCTTTCTTAGGCAAATGGGAGGACTGGAGTATTTTAAGTGCCTGATCACTAAGTAAGATTGAGAAACATTTAAGAAAAGGAAAACACTTTGGTATCTCACCTGGAAAACACATGTGATGATCACTTGCTGAGATTATCACCAATAAATCTGTAATTATGATGACAGAAATGCATGGTGGATGACACTGTAATGCATTTCCACTGAAACAGGCTGTTCTGTATGCTACATTGAGTACATAAATTTCAGCCAATACTCTGAGTGCTTCATTAGCACTAATTGTGACTTGTACTCTAGGTTCCTGTGCCTTTATTTCTTCATGCATCATATATCACAATTGCTTTTGAGTAGAAAAACTAAATGCTTGAACCTCGCTCAAACTCTATTTCTGTGCCAAGAACTGTTTACATTAATTGCCCGAAACAGAAAAAAATCATAGCAGATTGTGCAAATAAATAGATGCCAGATGCTGGTTTGCTCTGGCTAATGGAAATTCATGTGTCTAAGGCTCTGGTTGTCAGACACAAAAGGACATAACTATCATCAGATGTATTGAAACCAAAGGAAAATCTAGCTATGATGCTTGTAAACAGTGACCAAGTATTAGCTTAATCAGTGATGATGCCAGATGTTGCAAACTAGTTTTTACAGGGAAGACAGCAGCATCTATAAGACCCAGAGAGGGAGTTAAACATTGCATACCTACCATCCCTATCATGGAAACTGGTCCATGACTTTCATTGTTGGGGGAATTGGCTAGCAGTAACACTTGGGAAACATTAGAACTCTCCATTTTGCTGGCTCATCAGAGCCACAGATTAGAGCAAGAGGAGAAAAATGTGTTCTCCAAATGTGATTCACTTGTACTGTGAAAAAAAGATCACTTCCAGGAGACTGCTTAATTGGTTGTGCCTCCTTTCATGTACGATTTTTCAGTGAACTGCTCAGTCGGTCTGACATCGTTCAGCACCTGAGTTGCCCATTAAGATTTGAGAGAAATAGGATTTTGGGATTACTGAGCCTCAGAAGGCCAGCAAACCCAGGAGGCACCAAGTTCAAGAGTTTCATGGTCTTCAGAGGTAGATAAATTAGAGGATTTTTAAATATAGAATCAAACATTTTATTCCTTTCTAAAATATTCTAAGTGGCGTGTTACATGTAAACAGGTTCTTGACTTGAATATCTATCTTTGTGTCCTGTTATGCATCATGTCTAACTGTGTGATCTTGTAATAAGGAAACATCCCCCACATTTCTTAAAACAATTTGAGTCTTTGCAGAAACAACAGTTAAATATTTTAAATGAAATTGTTACAACTCCTTCAGAGTGTCAGACTGAGAAGTACAGTTTGTTACTCTGTAAAAAGAAACTGAATTTTCTGATTGTTATCAGCAAATCCATCTCCTTTATTTCCTCTCTGGAAAGTTTTAAACTGGTTTCTTCCTGGCTCACTTCATCACTTATTGGTATTCCCATCCCATCCTTTGTGTCCATTTTTAGAATTTTCACATGCCATTTCTGGAGTTGCAATACACTGCTTAACTAAAAAAAAGCATGGCATAATCCAGGACTAGATCCTTCAGCTGGGGCACAAACAATGCAGTGTGGTGATCATAGTGTCATTGAAGACGTGATAGTCATTATATTCTGGCAGCTTCCATTTGGCCTGCATTTTGCAAAAGGAAAATCTGTGAACATATTTTTCTGTTTTGGTTTGGATTATAATAATGAAAATTTATACTTCAAACCATTTTTCAAGTAAATCAGAACACAGTCTGGGGTATTTTGTTGCTTTGTTTAACTCCCACCCCTCCACCCTCACTCCCCTTCACACATGGTACTTAAAATATTACTTCCTTAAAATGTTTTTGATGTTCTATGTAGGGCTCGATTCAACATCTGACAATCAAATCTGACCCAAGGGCTACTGAAGATCATTGTGAAGATGATGACCCTTATGTAAGTATTCTTATAAACACTTCCTCAATGCCTCAGAGATTTCAGAGTAAATTTCCATTTGACATCTTGCATAACATTTGATGTAGTATTTTTTCTTGGAAATACTGTATCATACTTAAAACTATCTGTGGGGTGGATTTTTTTCCTGTATAACCTCCAAACTTTTTTTTTTGGGGTTTTTTTTTTCAAAAAGTATCATTTTATTTTGTCTAAAACATCTTTCGGGAAATGAACTATGACTTTTATTTTTCTGAAGGGTCATTTTCATGGAATGCTGCAAGTACTGAAATAAGTTAACATCATAATGACACTGAGGCTTCACCAGTCAAAAAAAAGGGGCTTTTTTCTCCATTTAAATGGCCAATTCCATGGACATCATGTTTGTTTTTTTTCCCTGACTTTTATGAACTTCCTACCAATAATTGGGTTTTGCACAGGCTTCAGGGGACAGCAGTGGCAATGGCAGCATTCAAGATCATGACGATTCTGTGGCACAAGAAGCCCTTGCACCTTCTCATCTTCCCATAAGGGTAAATTTATTTGATTTATTTAATTTAAAATTCTGTTTTAATATTACTCTTTTAAAGGGTGGGATCTGGATTTGATGAATAGCTTTCATATTTGGCAATTTCCAAAAGCTCCCTTCAGAACAAGGTGCACCCATCCATGAGAATGATGGCACAGTGCCAGATAAAAAATCTGGTATATTTGACAAAAATCAGCAACCAGATCTTGGGAAGAGTATAATACAAGATTGGGAAAATATACATGACATTTCCTGGGAACACTCTACATCAATTTTTATCTCAGGAAATGCTTGAGCCAAGAGTATATGTGGTTAGTAGAGCTCAGCTGAGTTATTCATCCTTGAATTTCTTGTTTTGTTGTTTGGGATTTTTTTAACACATGATAATTTTACCACCTTCTGATTCCTGCTGCAGAATTCCATATCTAATTTAATGACATGTTTTGTGAAGGACATGCACCTTCTTCTTGCCCTTCTGAACATGCTAACTGCAGCTCTCATTTGCTAGTTCATGGACTGGATGACAGAGTAAACAGCTGTTTCTTACCATATTTAGAGATTTCTAACACACTGTGTGCTCCTCACTTTTTGTACCAGGCTTAAATATTCCAGTCCATTCCTCACGATGAAGCTTTCCATGCTGCTAGTGTCAGACATTCTTTTTCTTTAATACAAGTTCTCATCAGTTCCTTTAGAGAAAATCAGTAGGTTTCTGGGAAATAACTTCACAGAAACCATGCTCACATTTGTCTGATATTATACATACTTCAGCTATTTCACTGTTGAATCTTACAGAACCTGTGGGCTTTTTTGTTGTGATGTCCTGTCATTCACTTACTGTGTTTCCTACATTTTTCATATCAAGTCTTCAGCTTTAGTCATATCCACTGCTGAGTTTCTCAAGAATATTTTTCTGCAGGAATTTTAACTCTTCCAGGGTCAACATGAATGGAAGAAAACCTTATTTTTTTCTATTATAGATTTCAAATTCTCTGATCACTCTTTTTATAACTTTACTAAGTATTGACCCAGCCTCCTGTTCCTGATGTGTTTGATTTTTTTTTTCCTTAAAGATATGAGCTTGTTAAACTCATTTTGCCCTGCCTTTACTTTGCACAGAATCACAGACTAGCTGAGTTTGAAAGGGACTTTTAAAAAGTGCCCTGTCCTATTCCTTTTTCAAAGCAAAGCCAAATAAAGCTGGTTGCTCAGCGAGCAGGTTGTTCAGTGCCAGTTGGTTTTGGATTCCCTCAAGAGCAGAGACTCCACAGCTTCTCGGTTTCAGCACAGGTTTTTTCTGACATGGAGCCCGAATTTCTTGTATGTTAATGTGTGTCCATTATTTCTTTTCCCTTCACTGGCTAGTAAGAAGGATCTGGTTTTGCATCTTCTTTACTTCCTCTTATCAGAATCTTCTACACATTGATAAGATTGTTCTGAGCCTTCTTGAGGCAGTCCTTGATCTCTCATCTTTCTCTAAGTGATCAAAAGCCAGGCAGCTGGCCCCAGCTAGTACTGATGCATGGAGTAATTCCTCACTGGATGCAGAATTTGTACTTTACTTTTCCTGAATTTCTGCAGCCAGGTAGGGTTTTTCCAAATGGCAGCAAAATCACATAGTGCTTGATGACTCCTCTGCATTTTACATCACACCGCAAAATTCAGTCCATGAAATCTTACTGTGCCCTGACTTTTTCTCATTTGGATAACACTGTAGCTAATTCAGGAAAGATGTCTGGCTTCTCTGTCCAGAAAAGTATCAATTCTTTTAGGTATTGTTTTTAGCTTCTGTTCAATAATCTTCATAATTACTGCACGGTTCAAAATTACACACAGCAATAGTAGAATTTTTGCTTTTATTCCTCCTTCTGAAGGAAGTAATTTAATCCCAGCTGGCCACTAAACACCACACAGCCACTCCCTCATTGCCCCACCAGAGGGATGGGCAGAGAATTGGAAGAGGAGTCAGAAAACTCATGGGTTGAGATAAAGACACTTTAATAGGTAAAGAAACACTGAACTGGAATGAAACAAGCCAAAGATCCTTCTTGAAAATGCAGTCTCTGACAAATGTATGTTGCTTGTGGTTTCCTTCCTCTCTATGAGTTTGTCAAGTGTACATCCCATGCTTTGGAGGAATGGAGTCCAAAGGTACCACACTAGTTTTTCCTCAGAAGTCTGGTTTGCTTCATAGATGTGGTAGTTCTGATTACTGTGCTTTGAGGAGAGTAATCTAGTGATTTTTCCCTTAAAACATGTGATAAGCCTTTACTCTAAACAGTTCTTTGGGATTTTTTTGTTTTTTTTTAGCCTGAAGATACATTGGCTGAGCCAGTGGAAGCCCCCCCAACCATATTGTCTTATTTGGAAGAGAACGATTTCTCTGGGAATCACAGACCAGAAGAAACCTCAGAAGCAGCTAAATTTAAAGAACAAGGCACTGCCTCGGGTTTTGGGGTTTTTTTGGGGGGTGGGGTCATTTACATTCTCTGGTTTTCAGTCTGTCATTTTCCTGTGTATGGAAAGCCACTGTCATATTTTGGGTGTAGCCAGGAAAGGAAAATCCTATGTTTTTGGACATTCTATGTGCTAGAAAAGAATTGGCACATCAAACATTTGGTCTTTGAAAGTGCAGTCTGTTAAACTACAGCGTTTTAATAGCAGCAAAGGTGTGGTAGCAGCTACAGCCACTGTTCAACACATCTCTCACTTCTCCCTCTGTATAGGGGTTTGTCTCAGACTCGTTGTTAAACATGCCAAGAATGGATTTACCCTTCTATAATGTGGAAGTTTCAGTTACAGAATTGTAGTTCATATTTTAAAATAAATAAATAAATAAATAA
>WEIU01003279.1:20024-30790 GCA_013389925.1 Aegithalos caudatus
TAAATAAATAAATAAATAAATAAATAAATAAATAAATAAATAAACTCAGATAAAACTAAGAAACTGACCTGAGGAGCTACTGCTGTGACATCTACAAGACTCCAATAAAAGTGCAAGTGTTAGGCAAAGGGAAGGAGAAAAATGCTCTTCATTCTGCTCAGGTCAGTGAGAGGCATGGCACCCCTTGAGTCATACACCCCTGCAAATAGTCCTGCTGGTTCTAAAGCCACATGGCACCTTTAAAAGGGATTTAAGATGGATATTTATTTGATGACCTGATACAGTAAAGCACAGCCTTTCATGTAAGACTGAATCCTGCCATGGAATAAACAACTATTTACTACTTCTATTGCCTCCAAAGGATGTGAATGTGCCTAGTGCAGCAGTGGGGTGTTTTGGGTGCAAGTGTTGGCAGCAAAGCAAAGACAGCAAGGCATAATGCAGGGAGGAATCCAGTTTTCCACTGCTAGGACAACTTCAGGGGAATCCTAGAAAACAAAAAGAAAAGCTAGATATATTAATAAGACCAAAGACAATGTTGTTATTTTAGCTCCACACATACTTCAGATAGTACCTGTTGTAATTAACTCCTATTTTTTTGTGTTACATGGATGACAAATAGACAACCATTAGACTAGAGCTCAAGGAAAACATGATACAATACAGTCTTTGACCTTAAAATAGACATGTTTTGTAATTTCACTCTCACCTTTGTCTGTTTTTCTTTTAAAATTTTCAGAGTTGTAAAATGACTAATATTAACCTTTGAAATGTATTTTAGTCATAATCTGAATAATTTCTTTTTTCATACAACTTGCAGCATCTGTCTCTGATAAACACCTCTGGGCAGGTTTTGTTTTGCTATCTCATTAATAAGGGATTATTTTATTTAGATGTAGCTGTCATGGAAACTGGACAAGGCAACAGTGAGTCTGTTACACAGAAAATGTTAAGAGAAGAAGATGGCTCTGGTGTTGGTGCTTTGCCAGGAGTAAGCAGAGAGGAGGTCTGTATAATGGGTTTATGACATGCCAAATCTTTTAGTCCCAAGAACAGGAAAATCTGGACTTTGAAACATATTGCTTTTGCAAGGTAGTGTGTAACCTGAATTCTGTGTGATTCTACAAAAAAAAATTACATTGGTCATCCCATTGGAATCCTGTGAGCTACTGGAATACTTCCCCTACTGGGTATTTTTCAAAGTAATCATCTGCCAGTACATTTTTTATTGATTAACATTCCTACTGCAACAACCACCACAGATTTTTCTTAGCAAAAAATAAATAATGACCTTTCTTTCCTCTTGCCTTGAGACTCCTACACCTAAAGATTATTCTTCTTATTGCTTGAAACTGCACTTAGTTATGACAGCTTCTTTTTGCAAGAAAACAGACTGTATCACGAATGACAGAAATTTAGAATTTCCACGTTGGGTGTGTTTAGTTCAAGTGTTTAAGGTTGCTCCTTGCAGGGTCTTCTTGCATTCCTGTGTTTACTGTGGTAAAATATAACAAGTGGTGAAACATTAAGTTATGGATCATCCATTGGAGCTGACATACAAGAAGTTTTAGTATTAGTATATAATTCCTCTAACATTTTCATGCCTCCATTCACATCTTTTAAAAGCAGCAGTTCTAATATTAGTTTATATAAATAAATAGGTAAAATAAATAGCAGATAAATTATTACTGTCTTTTAAAAAAATTTTGTACCATTTTTCTTAAATAAAAATTTGGTCTTGATTTAGGAAGTGTGACACATTAAGCTTAAATCTATTGTGATAAGTGTTTTTCCTTCTTACTTATCTTTAAAAATTTTCCTTACTTTATTTCAGTTTCTATGTGTTTTTCACTAAACAGGTACCCAAGATGATTATATACTACAATAATGACCAATCATTTAGAAAATAATAATTTAAAAGACCTGTTACTGCCACTTCTCTCTCCGGTTTTGCTTGTACCCAGTGTTACTCCTGCCTAGGTGCAGACCCCAGCATTTGCTCTTGTTTAGTTTCATGCTATTAATTACTGCCCAATGCTCCAGGCTACCCAGATCCCGCTGCAAGGCCTCTTGTCCCTCAGGAGTGCCAGCAGCTCCTCCCAGTTTGGAACCATCAGCAGACTTCCTCCTGGTGCATTTAACTCCTGTATCCAGATCACTGAGTGATATACTGAACAGAACTGGCCCTAGGATTGATCCCTGAGGAACACCACTGGTGACCAGTCACCAGCCAGATGGGGCCCTGTTCACCGCAACCTGTGAGCTCTGCCCCTCAGCCAGATCTTCACCCAGCACAACACAAACCCACTCATCCCACAGCTGGAAAATTGCCCCAAAGGATGCTGTGATGGGCAGCATCAAAAACCTGACAAAACCCCAGGGAAGTTACATCCACTTCTGTTTCTACAACCTTCATGTGAGTGACTTCACCACAGAAAGCTACCAAATTAGTTAAACAGGACTTTTTCTTTGTGAACCCAGGATGAGAGTTCCTGACAAGTGCAGTGTTCTTCAAATGCTTTTCAGTGGTACTCAGTATGATCTTCCCCTTAATTTTCCAGGAACTGAGGTTAGGCTAACAGATCTGTAGTTCTGCATCTTCCCTTACATCATTTTATAGACTGGAATAACACTGATTATCTTCCAGTCAATAGGAACCTGCCCAGACTCACAAGATCTTCTGTAGATGATTGAGACAGGTCCTGCCATGCCATCTGCTACCTCCTACAATACTCTAACACTGGATCAACAGTCCTGTTATCTCACTCAGGCTATGATCTCTACCCACAGTTTAACTAAATAGATTCTCTTCTAACACTTTTCCAGATGGGAAAAAATTCTGCAATGAGTCCAGATTAAAAAAAAAAAAAAAAATTGCTTGTCTTTGGGACCTTTCCTTTTGGAAAAACCCAGAAAGGTCTTTCAAAAAATCAGCTTACAGTTCCTTTGCTGAAAGCTGTCATCCTGTTAACTTTAAAATGCTTTGAGAGTTATTCTGTTTCATCCCTTCTAGTTTCATTAGCTGATAATGGAACTCAAAATATTTCATTGGTGCTTAAAAGTGTGAGCAAATTCTGGTGCTTATTTCAAAATACAATACTGATTTATGTGTTTTGTTCTGTATACTGTTTTTAATTTAAATATGTATTAATGTCCAAGCTTCATTCTTGGAAGTCTTATTTTGTTCCTGGAATATTTAAATTATTCATTTTGTTCTTATCACTTTCTCTTGACCAAATACTAATGTTTAGCAATATTACAGTCCTGCTGTTTTCCATTTTTATTTTTTGTTATCATTGTTTCATCTTCTGCCACTTTTTAACCAATATGTATCCCTCCTTTGTTAGCATTGTGCATCTTGGGGAAGTTGGCTAAAACACTCCTGAACATGTCTATCTTAACTCTCACAAATTTTTCCCTGGCAGACTGAGTATATGAAAATTATATTTTTTCAAACCTACGCTGTTGACTTAGACTGTGCAGATTGATGTGGATATGAAATAAGATCATGGTCATTTGCATCTAGGTAACCAGCCCAGAGAGCAACTTATCTGTAGGTGCACGAATGATCTTTAATATGGATTGCCTTTACTGAATGAAATATACTGTTTGTATGGTGCCTATCAGGTTCTGACTGCACTGAACAAGGCAAGGGTTGTAGGAGAAAGGGAGGGGAGAGGGGAAGAGAGACAAATGGGATAAGTAATACAATACATCTTTCATATTTCACATTTTAATTACTCAGGGCCAGAAAGGTCAGGAAGTAGAGGATGGGTCCACAGAGTTGCTAGAAGGATCAGGAATAGAAGATATGGAAAATAAAGATCAGGGACCTCCTGGATCTCCAGAGAAACTTGGGCAACTTGGTCAGCCTGTGAGTATTTTCTCCCTGTTGAAAGAAAACATGTATTTTAGAAAGGGTAATCCATCACACATGCGTGGAGACCTGGAGCTGCAGAGCCTTGCACATTGTCACCAGTTCACTCCTATGAGATGGGTTTTAGCCCAGCAGCTGAGGAGGATCCTGCCTGCACTGCATGTGTCAGGGGCAGGAGTCTGGTGAGTGACACCCATCAGAGAGCAAAGGCAAGCACTGCTGTGCCGACATACAGATGTTCTCAAAGCAGCAATTCCACCAACTCCTCGGGCAGTGGTGCAGCACCCTCCCAGCTGTCAGGTTTGGATGTCGACAAAGATGCAGAACTCACAGGCCTCCTTCAGTGACTTCTCTATATCCAGGTGTTTTCACTTCAAATCCTTGTGAACCATCAGCACAAGATGCATGAGATTAAAGAGAGGTGAAAAATATCCCACTGTACCATAGTATTTGACATAGTTCTGGTTTCTCATTTTGTCACTGCATGGCACATCCCAATTTAATTAATTGCTTTTCTCTTTTGTTACTTCTATGTTACAGTGTTTTATTTGTCTTTCTAACAAAGATGTTCTATTTTAGGGCATTCCTGGTAAAAATGGATTACCTGTAAGTACTCTTCGATACATATTTTGGTTAATGGAATTAAGAAGAACACATTTTTTAATGAGGCTCTGTTACATTGAGGCTTAAGCAGCAAAGCGTTTTCTTCATCTCTTCCCTTTAGAAAAGAGTTCTGCTGTTGTAGTTGACATCCTCAAGTAGTCAAGAGAGCAAAATCCAGGTTTCTAAGAGAAATTTATGATTTTCCAGTTGCAAAGGAAGAAAGAGGCATGGCATGGCATGGCATGGCGTGGCATGGCATGGCATGGCATGGCATGGCATGGCATGGCATAAGCAGCTGTACCAGGAATTCAGCTCTGGTGAGGCTGGCTTTTTTTGCGGATATAAATTTCTAAAAGGGGACATACTCAGACCTCTAGAGGGGTGCTTAATTTACCCTCCATAGACACATGCTTCCATGTTGCCTGCTTCTAACCTCAGATACAATTAACTTCTTTGTTAATTGAGAGAACTTTTGAGTTAATTGAGATGTACCTCTCACCCCTTCACTCTTGTGCAGTAATTCAACTACATCTGCTTCATCAGTCCTGCTTTCCTTTCTCTGAGTTCCTCTACTTTACTTTTCTCTGTCACATTTGCTGTCCTCTTCCTGGTCCAGCATAACTCCCACCCCCTGGGTCAGTCCATCACAAGCTGCTGATAGCCTGCACGTGCATCCTCTGTGTGAGGTATTGCCCAGCAAAGCATGCAATGACAAACCCATAGCTGTCGTATTCCATGCACATCTCAGCTGCTGTCCTGTATCTGTCCTCTACTGATGTTCTGCTGCCTGGCTTCTTTGTTTCCTTTCTCATTTGTTTGTTGCTGCCACTTTGTGCATCTTTCCCCTCTCCAGGACCGTACCACCCAGAGGCTGTCACCATTCCTGCGCCCTCTCCTTTTTCCATACTAATATGTGCCCCTGCTGGGAGCTTCCTGACCCTTCCTGCCCCCTGCAACTGAACCTCAAATGAAACTGGTATGTTTTAAGATATTAAAAAAAAATTCAGTTTTGATTCATGGGGTGCATTATTGAGCTCCTTTCTGAATGCTGCCTTCAGACATTGGTATCTTCAAAGAAATAGAAAGAAATGTAGCTAGGTTTGCAAATATTTAGCCAAAACTCAGGTTATGTATCATTAAGGTGGTTTTGGACAAGAGGTTTATATTTTGTGTATTAACAGATGCCTGACTATCTTCATGCAGCATATCTTCAAAGAAAATTCTATGAAACCAATGTCTTAGAGAAAATTCTTCAAATGCAATTCAAATGCTTCAAAACCAATTGTCTTTTCCTTGTGAAAATAATCTTATTTTCTATCATAGGCATCTTGTGACAGTGTCTTGTACTTTTTGTAGTTACTCTTTTGTCCATGTGCATCTGGGTTCCAATCTTATGTATACCCATGCAACTTTACTATTGTTTTGTTGGGACTTCACTCAGCAATGAATTTAGCATGTTTTATATTGATGCTAGTCATGTGTTTGCTACTTTTCTATGAACCTGCTACCAGTAAATCTTCAGGAAAAATCATCATAGGAAAAAACACCCTCCAGTCTTAGAGATATATTTTTCTCCCTAATGACTTTATATAACCCATCTTTAAGATTAGGGCCATCCTAAAACTTGTCCAGTAGAGTCCATAACCACAACTGTCCAGATTCCCAAAATTCAAGTAGGAAAATATTATTCATTTGCTTTCTGAGTATTTTCTTGAGTGTCCTAACTGAATTCATAAGCAGCCCCGTTTTCTAATAGCACTGACTTTAAAGCTGGTGGAAGTTCTTTCTAGCCTATGAACAGCCCATGAAGCCTATATAGGAAGAGCATATGTATATTGTATGTAGCTAATATGAAGATATAAAGAAGAATAATTTGGGATTCATTTGACTGATGAAGTTTAGAATGGAAAATGGGGTGAAATGCTATCTAGTGTCCCACATTGCCTGTCAGAGATATGTCCTCCAGAAGGGTCTTAGTTGGTAGGAACTGAATAGATTCAAGTTAGTTAAGATAAAAAAAGTTTTACTAGATGGTGAGAGGAGGCTTAAGTTAATAGTATTATTTTGTGCACTCAGAGCAGCAGCTGGCAGTATCATGTTACAAATACTACAGTTTTAAAAATCCTTGCCATCAGGTCCTGTTGGCACTCTGCCAAATGCAAATGCAGCTTGTGAGTGTTTCCATCTCTATCCTCCAAACAGGCTTCTCTGCCATTTTGTTGTAGGGAGAGTAGACCTGGTGAGAGGCGTATTTTGGGCACTTCCAGGGAAATTCTATGCCAAGCCCCATACTTCCTCCCACTGTACAAACCAAGAGCTACAATCTAGCATCCTTACATCCAGCCTCTTCTGCTAAGTGTACAGCCTGTTCAACCTACATGAAAGAGAATGTCTAATTGAAACACTTACTTCGTTTTTAGGGTAAAAATGGACTTCAGGGGTTGCCAGGACTGAAAGGAAAAGTGGGCCCAAAAGGTGAAAAGGTATGTGTCCTCTTAATACCCAGAAATCAATCAGATACGGTTTATTCTTGGATATGTATGAATTTGCTACACTCTGAGAGACATATAAAAATACGGAATCACAGGAGGAATTTAAACATCCTACTGTTCATCCATGAATGGCTGGATGGCACCATACCAGAATCATAAGTATTTTTCAAGGCTGTGACTAACTTTCAGCAGTAGAAAATGTTGGGCTTTCACAGAAGAGCTAGGGAAGATGTATCAAACACTTAAGAAAAAAAAAGGCAATTGTTGTATATAACTACTCTGGGCAACTTTACTGGCTAAGTGATTTAACAGAAGCAGTATAATCATATTACCCTTAGGAAATGAACATAATTGAAATAAGAGTTAATCCATCTGAAGTAACAGCTTGTATCTCTTCTGAGATGGAGTGAGATGTAATGGATTAATCTATTATTAAAGTACATGTTGTACACAAAATTGACATACAGATAGTAGCTCCAAGCATCAAATTAATGACCCCTTTCAACTGTTTAACAAAACAATACAGATTTCATAAATTCACAAACATGACCCATATAAATCTCATCTATTCAGATTCATTTTAAATGATCCAGAATCATATCAATGGTAAAATTAGTCTCCAGTACAGGAACCAGGTCATGAGATTGCATGGCAACCCCCAATCTCTATGTCCAACTATAATGGAAAGATATGTTGAGCAGGGGGTTCTCCTAAACTGCTGAGAAGTGAAGGCATGTGGGGCAGTCAGGGAGCATCTCAGGTACATCATGATGGGAACTCTCTTGCTCTCCTCTGGGACCTGTCTCAGGGAGCATCTCAGGTACATCATGATGGGAACTCTTGCTCTCCTCTGGGACCTGTCTCAGGTACATGTTCACAAAACCAGGCAGCAGGGAGACAAACAGGAGGACTTACAAGTCCAAGCACAGTCATGGGGCTAGCACTTCTCAGAGGTTACAGAGACATGGTGGGATCGCTCACAACTGGAGTGCTATAGTGTATGGATACAGGCCCTTCAGGAAGGATAGGCTGGAAGGTAGATTATCAGTAAAACACTATCAGTTGTTACCAGGTGTTACAGGCACATAAATGTCCTCTTACAATTAGCATAGTTTTTGGTTTTGTTTTTTTTTTGCAAATCTGCTTTGGTCCTTCTTGCGACCAGAATTATTTCTAGGGTACTTGGTACTGATGTAAATAATTCATGTGTAGGAAACCACAAAATCAGTCAAGATTCTTTTAATGAAAACAAAACAAATGGAAAAGATGTCAAGATTATGGCCACTGCCATTTCTTCTACTTATAAGCAAAGCTTAAATTAGCAAATGCATTTTAGTTTTGCAGCTGCTACAGCCGCAGCTCCTGTTAGGTGACCATTCCAATCTTCAGCAGCAAGTGCTACACCATCACTGCCAAATGGAGCATGCCCAGAAACTGACTGATTTGCTGATGGTTCAGACGTGCAGGCATGGTCTCTGGCAATGTTTTGGCCTGTATCAAATAGACCTCATTCAGACAATGCCTCAGGGGTAGCATCAGTTGTTAACTGCTCCCAGGATGCTGCAAGATGAGACTGAGCATAAGGTGGTTCTGTACTCCTCCAGTGCCAACCTGATGCCTTAAATTTTAGCTTTTCTGTTTTTCAGATTCTGTGCTGCCTAGGGGTGTAGTTCTGAGCCTCATATTAAGTGTTAGTGAGCTCTCTTCACAGAGTAGGGATACAAAACAAATCGTTTTCCTGCTGAACATCAAGGACAACAAGTACAAGTTTCAGGCCCAAAACACCAACAGTGTGCTGAGGAGAGAAATCAAGAATGATGAGACATCACAACCTGAACTGCAATTGGACAATTAAACCCCAATATGCAAATAGACCAAAACTTACTAAAGTGTGAGACCTCATGACCAGTTGTCCATTCTCTGACCATTTTAATTCCACCTTGAGTGTAGCCCTGGTCAGGCTCTTATACTGCCCAAAGTGTACCCTAAAGGCCTTTCAATAAATATCTGCTTTATTCTCTAGCTCTGCCCAGTCTCTGTTCCATGTCAGCCTTCCCAAGGCATCAAGCTTTTTACTGTCAAATACTCATGTTGCTAGATTTCAGTATATGCCTAAAGTAATTTCTTGCAAAATCCAGAAAAAATTGTACTCAAAATACTAACTTTGATCATGCAGGGCTAAAAGGAGTCCCAGAGTCAAGTACCTAAGGATTGTGGGCCCAGCCAGTCTGCTCCAGCTGACTTCACAGCCAAAGGCCATCCAGCCTTAGTTTATTGATCAGAGTAGAGATCATAAGGAGAACATTCTAGCAGCAGGAGAAGCAGCTTAGCTGTACAGAGCAAAAGTTATGTTGGAAAGGAAAATGCTACAGTAGTCTATTCCTGATTACTTGTATGTCTCCTTTAATAAAGACATCTTAAGCTTAGTTTTTAATTTAAAAATTGGACTAATATTTCAAGAGACACTTCAAAGAGACACTGTGAAGTTAGCAAAAAAGTGCTAAAAATCCTAACAAAAGCACTCAGGAAAGCTAACAACTTCATATGCAGAGCTTTGTCTTGGCAATATTTTAAACAGACAACTCCTGCATTAAAAACAGGACAAGCAAGAAGACACTGCTCTGATCCTCTTTTATATATGTGAATTATTTTTAAGTTATCAGGTGTTCAGCAAATTGTTTCAATATCCCAATCAGTGTGATTTCCTAGGCCTGGCTGTGTTGGTAGGATGACCAAAGCTTAAAGTGCACACAAAAATTCAAAACTTTTATGCTGTCTAAAGACAGTCAGAACCTTTTCCAGTATAATATCTAAATTTCAGGAACAATAGTAGAATCAACCTTTCTCTTTCTGATTCTTCTAGTTGAAAACACAAATCCAGGAGTGGATGGAGAACTGCATATCAGTGGAGAGGGGGGAGCTGGTTGTCACTTTTCTACCATTTGTTCAGTGCAGAGATACAGCCATGAGATGCTCCTTGGGAATGGATGCAGTCAGGCTTCCTAAAAATTACTCTGACCCAAATGTGAGATACGGGGGTTTTGTCTTCCTTGCAGTACACACAAAGTGGAAGAAATTGCATGAAAACAAGCACCAAACACTGCCAGAAACTAATGTAATAATCATTGGAAAAAGCAAGGATGTGTTAAAATGAATGAAGAGCATCTGTAAATGAACACGCTGGCAGACAGTGAAAATAGCCCCAAATTAATTAAACACATTCTCTGTGGATATGACTGAATATCACTATAGGAACCATTTGACAAAGCCACAGGGAACAAAGAACTGAATGAATACATTTATCTAATGAACTCTCAAGCATAAAGAGCATGACCAAGAGGCAGTTAAAAGGCAGTGTTTCCTGCTGTGTAACCAAATATGTGAATTTATAGAACACAATTAAAATGCTCATAAGCCCAGATAGCAAATTGGCAGGTTAGAGGGTAAAGCACAGATCAGTGGATGAAAAACCTCAACTCTTGATTCAAGTGAAAAATATTGCATTTGAGCAGAAAAATTAAGTCACAAATATCTTAAGCTGAAGCAGTTCAAACTAACCTCAGCAAAATGTCTGAGGTGATGTAAGAAAGACAAATTATAAGAAATAGTAGTAATTATAAGACAAAATGGCACATATATGAACAGGGTCTTTCATTGTGTTGGCAGTAGATAAAGGTCAACACAGAAGAAAAATTATGTTGCAGTGGTATTGAAAAAAGCATTACAGAGGGTAACAATAAAATCAAGAAATTTACAGATTGAGTACCATGAAGTGGCCACACTGACAGCTTTTT
>WEIU01003279.1:30812-58927 GCA_013389925.1 Aegithalos caudatus
TTTGGTTTGGTTTGGGTTTTTTGGGGTGGGGCGAGGGTTTGTATTTAATATACCCTAAAAATGCAAGATCCACGGTTAAACCTTATTCTAGCAGGACATGTGCTGCCTAATGCTGTTAATTCTGCTTGTACATTTGCAAATTCATTGCAGAAGTTGGAAAAGGAAGAGTTCTTTCTTCCAATGCCAATGCATGATGCAATGTATCATGTTCTTTGGGAGCTTTTCTTAGAAATGAGCCAAATCCAACCCTGCTCATAGCATCTAAGCAACCACTCCTGTGACTGGGAATCCATGCAGATTGTAGCTAGTGCTTATAGTCTTTATATAGTTAAATCCTTGCTGATTTATCTTAATTCCCATTTCACGGTGATCCTGGTGAGGGATTGCCAGGACCCCCTGGACTACCAGGACCCACAGGACCATCTGCTCCTTCCAGAGGATTAGTGAGTATTTGGGGTTCTCTGTCAAGGAGCTCAGCTTGCCACAGAAGAATCCAGAACTAAACAGGAGCTTTTCTCTGGGAACGTAGCCTGACTGCCACAGAGATAATCATGTGTCGCTGTTGGACACGAAATGAAGAGCTTGACTCCAGGTGGAAGAAACATCAGAAGGCTTTGTTTACAGTTTTTCACAGCCCTTTTATAACATGCTGCACTAAGGAACCATATAATTGGTCAGTAAAGACAACACTTCTCTTCATTGGTTAAATAATAGAAACAACACCTGTGAGAGGGTTGTATGAGAACCCTAGCTGTGTTAGGAAAAGATAAAAGACTGATTTACATTCACTGTCCTTGAGAGGAATGAAATCTCTCAAGGGAAGAAGAAATCAGCTACCACAGGCTGAAAACTCCACAGACTCAGAAAATCAGACCCACAATCATGTTTTCTAAAACTTTCATGCAGAAATGCAAATAAATGTCTGACTGAAGTGTGTGAATACTGTAGGCTACATAAACACCCAGTATTCCCATTTTAAAATGTCAGTGGATTTGTGTGCTCTCCTGTGTGAAAGCAACAATATATGGGAGAACATGAAACAAAAAATTCCACAAAGAGGCATTCTAAACATAAATTATTCATTTCTTCCTGCTACTGAACAGAGAAATGGTTTTACAGACAGTTATATTTGCTGTCATTAAATACTAGAACACATACCAGCATGATGACAGTATTTGTACTTTGAGTGCTCAGTGCTCAGGCAATGTTAAAGAATGAGTTTCAGATCCATCTTACTGCTGTACTTGGACTTTTCCCACTATATCTGTGAGGATACATGTATATGCAGCTAAAGAAGGGATCTGGCCAGAATATTCTGTTCATGGTGTGAGAGCTGATTTTATGCTTAGACAGTTTACCACTGACACCAGTGGAAATCCTGGGGTGGACTTTTAAACAAAACCATCTGTCTCACTGGGTATCATGACTATTTAACAAGATAGTTTGAAACATATTCCACCGGCCAAAACAGATTATATGCTCCCCTGATTCTGGGTCTGTTAAATTATGCCAATATATTTCTGGAGCATAAAAACAGATTAACAGTGTTCTGCTGTTATTGAGCCTGCACTGATGCCGACTTCCTGAGACCAGCAAGGCAGTTCCAGATCCCTAGGACAAGGTGCTCCAGGCCAACAGTTTTACCCAGTCAAAGGCCACTTCTGTAAATGTAGCAGGGAACACCAAGTCCTCTACCACCATTACTTTCTTGTCCTCTGTGGCAGCAAGTTTCAAGGCATTTTATTCTGGAGTGGGAGTGGAGTGGGAGAAGTCTCAGTGCAGCCAAGGAATGCATCCTTAACTCCTAGACATTTGAAACATTAACTTTGGTACTATGATAACTTATTTAGGTAGTACTGCTCTCTGTACTTTTCTTTGTAGTCTGCAAAATGTACCCAGCTATGAAACTCACCAAAGACTGAACACTAAGGTGTTTTTTCAACAGAATGTTTTAGAAAATTGATTGATACTGATTTCTCTTTATAAAAGTAATCTTTTTCATTCCAGTTGTAAGTTGTAAGAATCTCAGAATTTGGCTTTTTAAATGAGGGGCACACGGTAGGATTATTTTTAAGATCAGCACTTTAGGATATTCTAATGTTTTATTCTATTCAGGTACCTCTCTGAAGTTAAAATTTGTCTGAGATAATACTTCAGTTCACTTAAACAGTCACATGGCCTGCAGGATAGTTATCACTGTGCTCTTAGAGCACCTTCAGATAAATACAGTGCTCAGTGACTACAAAAGAAGATGGTATGAAACACCAGAAACATAAGTGAAATGCTTTTGCTGTATTATAATTTGTTTTATTGGTGACAGACTCCTGTAAGGATATTGATGATATCTGTATTTCCAGTAAATGTTAAGTGATATTGCATTTGTCATCTTTAGAAGCAATAATTTAAAATAAAATTCTCCTAATTTCAGAATAGACTGGAAACTGAAGAATCGGGTTCTGGAGATACTGAGAGTATCAGAGAGACTGAGATGTTAAGAGTAAGTACATATTGATATTTCTCATAATAAAGAGCTTTATTTTACTGATGCAGGTTGTAGAAGGTCAATTTCATAATGCAAGTTTTATACAAGCTTAATTTACAGCATCCAGAGAGGATTTGTAGGATTTCATTTCAAGTTCAGAAAGGCCTACATGCTTGTGAATGGTGAAGAAGCACAAGACAGGAGGTGGCCATAAAAGACATAATGGCAAGATGACTTTTTAAAACTAGACAATGCTTTTAATCTGACTATGAGAAGAGAGTAAATAGGAGAAAAATGGAAATCATAGATTCATAGAATCATAAAAAGACCTTAAATGTCACCTTGTTCCAGCCCCCCTGCCATGGCCAGGGACACATTCCACTAGATCAGGTTGCTCAGAACCCCATCCAACCCGGCCTTGAGCACTTCCAGGGATAGGGAACCCACAGCTTCTCTGGGAAACCTGTTCCAGGCTTCACCACCTTCACAGTAAAGAATTTCTACCTAATATCTAATCTAAACCTTCTCTCTGTCAGATTGAAACCATTGAGCCTTATGCTGTTGCTACACACCCTTGTAAACAGGCCCTCTCCCCTACTCTCTTGTAAGGCCCTTTAGTCAGTGGAAGGTGCTATATGACCCTAGTCTTTTCTTTCTTCAATTTGGAGTACCTGTTCTAAAAAAATAAGTGCATCTGTTTGACATGCCATATGGTTCAGCTTTCTGGTGAACTGAACATCAGTAGCACTGCAGCTTTCTGAGTTCATTATGGTTCCTATGAACTCCAGAATACTGTAGCACACTGGAGGCCTCTGCTTTGCAACACAACTAGCAGTATTTTCCATTCTTTTGGACTGGTTTCTGCCTCAAAACTCCTCTTCTGTTTCTTTCTTTTTCCTCAAAATTGTTTAATACCTTATTCTCAAGGCCCTTCAGGAGTCAATTGCCACATGCTGAAAGTTAACTATCTTGCCTAATTTAGGAGCTTCTTCAGATGTCCTTTGTAGGTAACAAGACAGGTGGGTGCCCTGCAGAAAGCTCTGTTTACTGTACTGAAAATCCAAGATGATCCTCTTCCAGATAGAATCCTGTACAAAGCCCTAAATAAGAATTAAAGATTTCTTGACTTAGAGTGCCACGGCCCAAAACTTCAAGTTCTCCATCTCTGCCTGCTAATGCAACCAGTAACACTGATGTACTTGGACATGAGAGGGAATATTTGCAAATGTACTGTTTCTCCTAAAATAACATTTCACTCAGTTCATTCAATTCATTCAATTTAAATACCTCTGCTAATGTCCATGCAGGATGGATCTTTAGAGCAGGGGCCAGTTTTACAGTATTAAGCAGATCTTGACCATGAATAGAGATTCTCAGTGCTCTAGCAGTAACATGGAGAAACCTTATGAAACGGTAGAGGAGAAAAAATCAACCGCTTCCCTCTGTACAATGATCCCTTGGTTTCATTATGGTTAGGTCTCTTATCATTAAGTCAGTGCTTGGTATATCTGAGATATTTACTGGTTTACAGAGAGCTGACATGAAATTTTTTTGGCTGATGCATGTTATGGGGTGGTACAGTTCAGAGAGCACAGTGAGGGAGGTCAGTGCGACCCTATGCAAAGGTGTATCTGTGAAACTAAAATTGGTTCTCGGTGAAACAGAAGCAGGGTGGAAACTCCAGCTGAGTTTTATGGGCCTGAGCAGTCTATGTGAGCTTTTTTCTGTTCCGTGTGTATAGAAATTAACTTGGCTAGGATAATTTCTAACAGTCCTGCTGATTTATACAGGGTCTTCCAGGGCCACCAGGACCTCCAGGACAGCCTGGTCTTCCAGGAAAGCCAGCACCTGATTCAGGTGTAGGACTTCCTGGGTCACCAGGAGAAGATGGAGCTTCTGGGGAACCAGGCCCTGAAGTGAGTACCCTTTTGTGCACAAACATTAATGTTGTTTCTGTCCTGTAACACTAAGTTCTAAGACTTACAGTCAGTATAATTCTTAATAAAATTGAAGAATATTTTCAAATGTAAGAGCTTGAATCTTATGCAATTTTTTTTTTTTTAAAAAAGGTCTTCTTAACCAAAGCACATTACTGCACAGCAGTAATGTACATTTGACACACAGACACTGGTGCATCTGGATCAGAATAAATAAAAATTAAGAATGTTTTTGCCAACACTGAATAAAACTAAGTATCAGTTTTCCTGTGGTGTTTTCAGGAAAGTGAAGATTGCTAAATCACTTATATAAGCTTCATGGAATTGGTAAAATAAACTAAATTTTCCTCTTTCCTCTTCCATCCTTTTTTTTCAGCTAGGTAGAAACATTTATTCCTCTGGACATGTGAAATATAATTCTAGTGTAAAAAATGTTGCTAAAATTTGACTTGCAAATAAATCCTCAGTAAAGTGGTTTCTTCAGTGAAGAAAATGAATTTTTTTAGCATTGAATAAGAATCCTCTCTGGAACTATGAGATTTGCTCAGTTGGAGTGTGGTGCTAATAAAGCCAAGGTTGTGGGTCTGATCTCTGTGCAGGCCATTTATCTAAGAGCTGCACTTGATGATCCTTTCCAATTCAGAATAACCTCTGATTCCATATATTTACTAATCTGGTTCCCTTACTCCCTATCAACCATCTGCCAGCAACAGTTGTTCTCAGGACAAGATTTGTCCTGTACATCACATGACCCTCAAAGTGAGTCACCACTTCTGTACGTGACAAGGTGTCATTAGCGTATATCAAGGAAGTGTATGGGTGACAGGTGTTGAAAAGGACATGTCACTATATCTCAGCTCTCTTGGGGGATTTTTTTGAGCATAACCAAATTAGGAGTTGATACAAAATCTTAAAAGCGATTGGCCATCCAGGTGGAAAGCAGCATCTTTTGTGCAGAAAGAAATTAGGAACCTGAAAGTCTTTAATATAGGATTCAAGAGTCAAGTGCATGGGAAACCAAGGAAATCCATTATTCTCTGCATCTACTGATTGTAATATGAATGGCAGTATAAAATAAAAAATTCTGAAATGCTGAACAGATTTCATCCAATTGCTAAACTCCCAACAGTACTCTTTCTTTTCTGAATACAAGATAGATGAAATTTTATTGAGAATTACAAATGCAATTTTAAGAAAATGCATTGGCAAGTCTTACAAAAAAAGACAGTTACCCTAATGTTTTATTTACTGCATTTGCTAAAGTGCAGTGTTAGATTAGAAGGTTCTCTATAACAGCTTCTTTGCAATTCAAAATATACCTTCAACTTTCCTGTCTGTGCCTGTTTCTATATCTTTAGAATATAAAGTAATTCAGATGGTCTAGGATATGGTACTAAAATTTGCCATTAAAGAATAATGTAAAAAGGAATTAAAAGAAAATGGAGAAATAAGTATTGATTAATCTTTTATTTTTAAAAATGAGTGTATTCCCTCTTGTGTAGTTTGGGATTTCACAGGCAATAACATGAAATACTTGTAGACAGCCAATTTTCTGATGCAACAGAAAACATTGTTTCAGGATAGTTCCTGGGAAATATATAAGTTTAAAAAGTGAAAGTTAAATGTTAATAAGACTACTAAAATTCTCAGAAGAATCAGCCCAGGACATATCTGCAGGCTGCTGAAGGAAAACTCCAGCTAAGAATACAGACCCATGCATTCCCACAATTTCAGATGACCTAAGGTGACCTCATCCTGCTTTTCAAACTTTTGTACACATTTGCACACTCTGGATAAATGAAGTTAGATCAATTCCTAGCAGAATTTTTTGGGTTGGGAATCCTCACTAAGTACCACATTAACACACTTGTATTATTAAGGGTTTTCAGCTGTAAATTCTAATTCCAGAAGACCAGCCAATCCTTTGAAGTTGGGGACAGGCTTAAGTCCTTGCTAAATCAAGAATTTTGTGATGTAGCACCTCTTCTCTCAACAACAATGTCTTGGAAATGTTTGAATAAAGGCTGCATTTTGTAATGGGAAATAGCCTAGCACAAATTGCTTCACAGTGCATGTCATACTGATATGGTATTGATCTGACTAAATACACTTTTTCTAAATGCTACATGAAATTAAATTGACTCATAGCATTGTATAGGGATATTTTCTACCATAATTTATTGTTTGAGATAGTTCACAAATGCATTAATATACCCTGATGAGAATAACAAATGTCCCAGTGTTGTCTGCTAGCTACGGAAGAGAGACTGTTCCAAAGCTCTAAAGGAAATTAACAATTTTAGCACAATGAAGCCTAAAATTGCTAAGCAGTTCAGTGGAAGTAATCAGTAAAATTTAGAACAGTTATTGTTCTTAGCTCAACCTCTTTTCTTACTCTCTTCTGTCTGTGTAATCATGCCAAAATGCAATATGAAAATGTTTGAAACATACTGAAAATATTTCTGATTATTCTCAATATTAAAAATAATCCATTAGTTACTCTATAACTTGCAGTGCATCCAAAGAGCAAAGCAGGGCAGAGCGGGGCGGGGTGGTGGGGAGAGTGACAGGGAGGGAGAGAGACAGAAAAATGAGGCTTTGTGATAGTTCTGAAAACATCGAAGGAAGGCAATGTTCTTTATCTCCTTCACTAGACATTTATATCCTTCTCCAAAACAGATGAATAAATAAATAATATTAAAGATCCCCAGAGGCCAGAATATACTCCTGTAAATGTAGTTAAAGGCTTTCAGAGCCTAATTTTAAAAATGTAGGCTGTGTAAAATGCCTCTTACCTTGCCTTACCTTACCTTATCTTCTGGGCTGGATTTCAATACCTGTGCTGATTTATTGGTTGACCCTACTAAGCCAGTATTTCCCAGCCTACCTGCTCACTCAACTGCATGCAGGATAAACAAGTCATGGATACAACACCAGAAACTGGGTGGAGAACTTAATATGCACTTTTCAAAGCAAAATTACAGTGAGATGTCATGAACAATTATGAGCACCATCAATCAAGGCAAAGTGGCAGTGCCTTTTCTTCTGCAGAAGGACTCTTATGGAGTACTGCTCCTGGAAGTTTAGAAATGGATCTCCAGGCTCAACTACCCAGGGATACCTGGCAAAGTCAGTCTGAATAAGCCAAGTGCTACCCTACATGGGGAGCTTAGGCCCAGCCTTGTTGTTCCCACATGAGAATATCACTGGAGTTTGATAAATCAAGACCTCTGTCAACCTACTGGCTTTTATGTTTGCAATGACAACATAGAGGTCTCCTGTTTGACACCATTCCCTCCACATCACAACTGCTTTTAGTGATTCTACCACACAGAAAACCTGGCCACTGATTTGGTCAATAACAAGGTTACCTCAGCTGGACTTGTCTAGCACTGACATTGCCAAAAGTGTGGATAACTGAGGTGCCTGGGAATTTCAACCCTACTGTGTCTTTTACAGTGTTCTCAAAACCTGCTTAGATAGCTTTGTAATCTCTTATGCTAAGGTTATATTTACAATACGCTGGGTTGTATTTTTCCTTATTATTTTATGAATGTTGTATATAGTTTTATATTAAAATATACTTAAATCTGATTTGATATAAAGCCAAACTCTCAGAAAACAAGAAATAAAAGCATTCCAACTTAGTGGTGGGAGGCACTACACATTAGTCTTTCATAATGCAACATCACCAGTTGCCCCTAATATTTAAACACATGTTCTAGAAAACTCTCAAGTGGCACCTGCTTTAGATTTAATGTCATCTACAGGGCTCTCAAGGTCCTCCTGGCCATGATGGAGTGGTTGGCCCACCAGGATGGAAGGGAGAAAAGGTGAGTTAAATGTCTGTCTTGCTCCTACTTCAGTGGAAAAGCTTTGTCAATTCTAAGCTGTAAAAATCTTAAATAGTTGTCACTGCAACACAATAGCATTTGGCTTCAGTACTTTTTAATGGAATCCAGATATTAATGGTTTATGAGAACACATCTCAAAAGGCATATTCAGAAATCCAGAATTTCCTACTGGATACTGTCTCATTTTCTGCAGCATGCAATATTCAATATGCAGTATGAACTAGTCTGTTGTGATTTGCCACTCAAAAGCCAGTCATGACTGTGCCCAGACAGGTGAGTCTGGAGGGGGAAAGAGAGAACTCCAGTTAGCCCAGCATGGCACAGAGTGACGGCACATTGTATGACAGTGGAGAAGTGTCTGAAGGAAAACAATCCATTTAAATTGGCAATCAAGAGACAAAGTAATGACCTACACTGGCTGGCCACCAGGTGCCCACCGATGAAAAGCTGATGGGTCAAGATAAGGACAGAAAGATCATTCAGCAATTACTGTCACAGGCAAAACAGACTTGACTTGGGGAAATAAATCCATTGCTAATCAAAATATTATTTAAGCACCATTTTTAACACCTCACTTCAAGAAGGATGTGAAGAAAACAGAGAGACATAGACTGCAACACAATTTCATCCTCTAGTGAGCTTCAACACACCTTACACACAAGAACTTGAAAGTAAATCCCCAAGTGTACGTTGTAAGATCACACACTGTAAGGGAAATAAAAAGGTGAGTGGCCAGAATATTTATTTATTTTTATCTCTGCAAGCTGAAGGTTCTGAGTTGTGATATCAAAAGCCTGAGACTGGTAAAAATGCAGCACCCATATGGGAACCAGCAGCCATCCACAAAGTGCAGTATGTGTGCTACAAAGCAGGCACCTGAAACCTCATGTCAGTTGTAATCAGTGGTGTGTGTTCTACATGAGGGGGCCTAAGAACAGAAAGAAGTCTAGCTGAAGTAAACTGAACATGAATCGCATACTATAGGAGAAGATTGACGAGGAAAAGAGAAGCAATTAAAGAGAAATTAATTTAAAAAAAAATCCTCAAAAAATTGGACTACAATGTTTTACCTCACTGAGTCTGTTTGCTGCATTGTGTATATTTGATAAAGGTTCAGTTGGAATTGAGACACTATGTATCTGCATCTTTTCAATACAAGTAAGAGTATTTTTCAATTTTTACTATTTTTTTCTGAAAACCTTGTTTTAATTTATATTGCACAACCTGTTTTGTACATTATTTCAAATTAATCCAGAGAAGATAACAGGAAGACGCAACAGGATGCATTGAAAGTAAATTCTGTTTGTTCATTGGAGTGACATACAACATGGAGTTTAGCCATTGTTTTTAGAAAAAAAATTATCATTTTACTTGTGGTGCTTGTTCATTTTTTCAGACTTTATTCAAGAAATATTTCTGCTGGGTCAGTAAGGACAGGAGCTTGCCAACATGAAAATTATTCCACTAGATTCAGAGCAATTTGGAAAATAATTATTTGCATGCATTATTATTGTCCTTCTGTCTATTCTGTGAAATAGAAATGGAAAAAAAACCAGTATGCAAGTAAAGTGTATAAAAGCAAATATTGATAAAATCTTGATTGCCTCAGAGGAACCTTAAAATCTTCCTAGTCATCACATCCTGTGCTTGGAAGGGTGCCCTAGACAACTTGAGTGGGACCAGTGTCAAGTTCTGTTATGTCCCATAAGAATCTGACATTTATGTTAGAAGCATGACGATGTGACTTGCAATTTTTAATTGTGTGTGCTCCAAACCCTTAAAATCTGCAGCAATAATTGAAATACAAGATTGAGTCCAGTCAGCGCATTAGACCAGAGCTATTAATGTGTTATTTTAGCTCCTGAATTACAGATTTCTTTAACTGGGAAGTCTGATGTTTCAGATGAAGAAAAATACCATAAATGTGTTTTTGTTGCCTAATAGTCTTATTCTAAGTATTTATAATTGATTCTTTTTTTTACAGGGTGATCAAGGTCTACCTGGTTCTGCTGGTGCAAAGGTAACAAAAAGGACAGTGTCTTTACAGAATGGCAGTATCACTCTAATACAGCACATTACTGAAAAGGGCCAAGAAATCTTAAATATTATTATTGTGCAACCTAGAGAAGCAGACAAACCTGGTTTCTCAGTTGGTCAGGATGCTTCTCAATGAAGTGTGGTGTAGTCAAGTAACCTTGGCTGGACACTGCTCTATCACTCCCCTTCCAAGTGGGTCTGGGGAAAGAGATGATAAGATGGAAAACAACTTGTAGGATGAGTTAAGGCAATGTTTACCAAAGCAAAAAGGAGGTGAAAGTTTGCATTCATATAAACAAAGAGAAAAAAAATTTAATCTCCACTTCCCATCAGTGAGTAATGTTCAGCCGCTTCCCAGGAAGCAGTTGCTCCCAAGGCAAATACTATAAAATGACAAATGTCCCCCATTCTTCCTCCCTGCCATAGCTTTTATATCTGAGCTGACATATGGTATGGAATACCCCTTTGCTTAATTCATGTCAGCTACTTTATCCTAGTTGTATCCTCTCCCAGGATATTGCTCACTCTCAGCTCACTTGATGGGAGGAGGGGATGAGAGAATTGTTAAAGAGACGGTGCTGATGGTGTGCCCGTGCTGCTCAGCAGCAGACAAAACATTGGTGTGTTATCACCACCTTTCCAGCTACAAATGCAGTGAAGGCTGCTGTGGGGAAAACAAGCTCCAGCTCGGCCAGAACCAATACATGTGACCAGCAGGTCAAGAGAGCTGATGCTCCCTCTCTACTCTGCCCTCATGAGAACCCACCTGGAGAGCTGTGTCCAGATCTTGGAGCCCCAGCACAAGAAAGGCATGTGCCTGTTGGAACATGTCCAGGGTAGGGCCATGAGCATGATCGGTGGAAGACCTCTTCTGGAAATGTTCAAGGCCAAGTTGGACATGGTTTTGAGCTATGTGGTCTAGTGGAAGGTTTCCCTGCCTGTGGCAAAGGGATTGAAACTTTGATGAGCTTTCCAAACCAAACCGTTATGTCATCCTATAAATCTAATTACTTGCCTCTACTTAGGCATATTCAATATATCAATAGACTGAATTTTTATTTTAGGGTGATACTGGAGTCACTGGATCAATAGGCCCCAAAGGAGAATCTGGCCCTATTGGGTCTCCTGGAAAACCTGGACCACCAGGACCTCCTGGGCCTCCTGGGCCCCCTGGACCTCCTGGACTGCCAGGACTAAGTTACGGCTTGGGATTTGAGGTATTTTGCTGTTCTGAAGTTTGTTGTAATGATGAATATATTTCCTCCAGAGGAAAGACAATGTGATGACCTGTGTATTTCATAGGTATTTAAGTCTGAATTGCTAACAGAGTAATTTGTTCTAGACTGAAATTTGCCAAGGAGTGTAAATAGAGATGTTACTCATTTTGACCTCATGGTCTCTTCTACCTAGAACAAAAATTTTTTATTAAAATTATAAAATTACAGATGTCACTTTTTCTACTTCTGAGAATAGTACCTTCATCACTTAAAAATATGAGATATTTTTAAGCAAAGCTCAAGATGAGTTTTACATATCGTTTGAGAACTGCTCATTTGGGAAATGCTGGAGCAGAATGTGGCTTTGCAGTAAAGAAAGGCAAGGGAAGAACACCCAGGTTCAAGAATTAGAGCTGCTACCTTAACATATTTGTGAAGAGAGGTCAAGAAAATGTCAATATGAAAATTCCTGTTTGTGTCTTCCCTTTTTTTCTCCTTTTTTTTTTTCCCATATACTTTTCAATTCTAATTTAGCTGTTTGGCTCATGAAAGTCTTTTCAAGATTTTTTATACCATAACAAAGTTATCACAGTAACTCAGGGCAGTCTCACCAGAGAAGAAAGAATCTTTGACCGAAACTACTGGCCATCTGTAGAATAGCTGCAGTAAAGTGCTGGGATTAAGATACAAGTTTCCCTACACATTTCTCATAGTTTCTTCCCCAACCTTTTGTATTTTTCTTTTCTTTACTTTACAGACACCTTGAGGTGTCACAGACATGACCACTAATGCTTGTTTAGAGACCTAATTTCTGACATCTGACTAAAGAATACTGTACTATATACACTACTGATTAATAATCTCACTGATGTCCGTGAATTTCAGTGGACAAATATCTCTCTAGCAGTTCACAAGTTCTTAATTGCCAGCACCAAAAAACAAGTAACAGCTTGAAGTCTAAGAATACAAACTGTTTTAGGTACGTTACACTGGTTCACAGTCTCCCCTGAACAAATATCTACTAGTCTCAGAATGAGTTAAATGACTGGCAAGTCACATTTTCACCCCAGGCCTGGTCTGAGTTTTAGCCCAGAATGATGGCTTCTTTGACATACAGTCATCTTCTGTGACCTGTGAGAACCCATTATTAAAGAAATTCTCCACTTTTCCCCATTAGCACTATTTGAGTAGAAGGCAACATGTCCTTATTAGGTTACCAAAGAGTTCTCCTGAAATTAGGTGCTTAGGATCAAACTCTGCCACTTTTGATACCTTAGTCTCAGAGAAGCAAACTTAGCAGATAAGCAGGAAAGCGTGAAAACTGGGAGTCCTCACTTTGATGGGTGCAGAGGCAGAAGGATTTGAGCTATAACTGCGGTGACAATATCTTCTTGACTGGCTTCAATTTGATCTTTATCTAGTCCAAACAAAATTTACATTATTGTTATTTCCCTGAGAGGAATACTACTTTAAACAAGCTTGCTAGCTGTAGCTGATCTTTTGGATGCCCACCCCTGCCATCTGTTGAGGCAGCACCATGGTCTGCCAGTTTGTTAGGGTGACACTACCTTTTGGTTGGCAGTCTGTTTATTGCTGTAAAGCTGTTTCTGCAAAACACTCCTGTTAGCACTTGTTAGCATCTGTGATCAGCTATGTGCAAAAACCAAATGGCATGGTGTTTGCTGGCATTTGTGCTTGCCAAAAGAACAGTTTGAGCTGCAGAAGGTACCTGGTAAACCCATTAGAAACATGCAGATGTCAAAAGAGATGATGTGTTATATCAAGCAGGCATCAAGCACTCTCTTAAAGGGAAAATCACACTGGCACAGTACAATAAAGGGAAAGGGCCCAGAAACACAGCGTGGTTTACCCTAAACAGTGAGAATTTGATTAAACAGGCCAAAGAGAATATGAGGAGATTTTCTGTTGATGTTTGATACACCGGTAGCTGATGGAAGAGCAGAAAGTTTGAATAACATTAATTTAATCTCAGGTGAAGTTGCACTAAAGGTCTCTCACCTTGGTTCCCCAAAAGGAACGACCTGATTCCAGCTGTACATTCCTTCTGCTTCTCTTACTTTTGTGGGGTTGGCAGAAAAGGTCAGAAGAGGAAGATCTCTTTTTTTCACTGGAGTCAGGTCAGATGATGTTTTCCATACCTTTGGTGTTAAGCTGTCATTCAATAGTAGCATGAAGATCTCCCCCTTTCCCTTACACCATCTCCCAAGTGCATCACAGCTGTGCTAAGCTGGGCCATTTCAAGTCAGTAACGGGCAGAAAGCTGAGTAGGCCAGGTGTACAGGTCCTCTAAACACAGTAAGCTGACACAAGGGTTTGTTGTCACTAGTAGGTGGAGATTATCCTTTTCTCCTGTTCCTTCTCCCTTCTGCAGATATTCCTGGCACACACCTGCCCTTCACATGCACTAACATTTAGTATTCCATCAATTCTTCCATAAGCCAATTTAATTGACTAAAATTTTAGAGAACACTCGCACCCCAAAGGTAACATATTTTGTGCCATTTTAGTCATCTAAAGAAAGTGAGGGGATTCAACACATGATGCTGATGTTGCAAATGAAGGCTGTATGGCTGTGAGCAGGAAAGTGAAACAAAGAAAGATTAAAGTTTTCCTTTTTCAGAAAAAGGAAACAGTTAAGCCAGCACAGCTGCAACTAAAACTGCAGCTAAAAGCAAGTGAACAGTTCCCTGCTGGCATGGTACCTCCAAATGTTTTGAAGCACAGTCTGACAAGTTTAGACTAGGCACAAGACAAGGGATAGGAACATGACAGGCACTGGGCCTGAAACAAGTAATTATGGCAGCCTGCAATTTTATTTCTTTGCTGCTTTGGAACTGGCAGCTCCTACTTCTACTATGGATCTGGAATGCCATAGAACAGTTAATGCTGGAGGGAGGTTGCTGCTTTTGGTGCAGTTTCCTTTAAAACTACTAAAAAATCTCCATGGGAAATAGGTAGTCTGCTCCCAAGGACTCCCACTACATAGAGACTTCTTTCCGGAGTTAGCGGACAGCAATGGAAATGGACAGTGGGCTGGAGCAGATAACCTATAATGAAAGTCTTGGGGAACTGAGCTTACTTAGTGTGGAGAGCACGTAACCTTCATCTCTGGAATGTTCCAACACATAGAAAAACCTGATTGGAATTCAGTGTCGACACCACTTTTGACAGGAACTTGGGGCAGACAGCATCTGAGAGCCCTTTCAACATAATTAAATCTAGAATTTGTTGGTGGAACTCTTTTTTTCTACTCAATATCAGAAAGCAATATTTTAGGCAGGAGTCAAATATTCAATTGAGAGAATTAGGAAGAACCTTTATTGATGAAAAAGGATTGCTGCCCTTAGTTTGCAAGTTCTCCCTGCTACAAATCAGTTCTGGTAACCCTTACTAGTCATTGGTATTTCCACACCTGGGTGACAGATAAATGTTATACAGAAAAACACTGCTTAGAAGTGTTCTTAAACACAGTACATACTGTCTCACTTCTGCTTGATGCTCTGCAGCCTGAAGTGCTGGAGCAATGGTGTCAAGTTGGCAAGACAGTAAAGACCAGAGTTTCTTTAGGGAAGACCAATATGTTTTTAGCACATTTGAGCAAAGCCTATCTCCAGAACGTCATCCATTTGTCTCAGAAAAAAAGTTAATGAGAAAAGATTTTCGTTCAGTATATTTCCAGTTTTTAGAGAACTTCAGAAAACAAAGCAGTTGGAAAAAACACAAACCAACAAATCAGACAAAAAGGCCCAAAATATAAATTCTTAAATTCTGTAGCATTTTGTCTCTTCCATAGGATATGGAAGGATCAGGTAGCATCAACCTGTTAAGCGAATCAAGAATTCCTGGATCAAGGGGGCCAAAGGTAAGTGGGTGTTTTGGGGGAGGGGTATATAATTTGTTGTTGGTTTGTTTGGTTTATTTGGGGTTTTTTTTCCGAAGAGAAGTTTCCTCCATTCTAGTTTTTGGAAACATTTAGCCCCAATCAGCTATAGATTGAGAATCACTACACTGAGATGAATTCACTTGCCATGGATTGTCATTAAAATAACTGTGTCCTCCAAAGACTCTGAATGGTATTTCTCTGATATCTCATTAGCTAATGATTTTTTTTTTTATTCTGCTCTGATATGTTTTTGAGATGTTAAAGGGTGAAATAAGGGTTTTCATGTTATCTAGCTCTCTATTTCTTCTTTTACTCTAATAGATTCCTTTCTCACATTTGAAGGTAAATCACATATATGAAGATGAAACTGAAATGTTATAGTTTCACAATCAAGTGTGTGTAATACAAGATGCCACTTTTAAACGAAAAAACTGTTCCCAGTAGTGTGGAAGCAATGTCACAGACAAAACGATGATTTTTCCTCCATCACTTTGTCTCAGGAGATTCTTTGCCAGTGTGGGCCACTTAAATCATCAAGTGGGGAATATGGGAATATAATGTGTCAGTACCAACCAGATCATTTGGTTTTATTGTCATTCTTAATAGAAGCAGCTCCAGTGGTTTAGGCTGGCAACAAAAGGAGACAAAGGCGTGATCCTATAGCTACTTATGAGTCTCTGAGGGGCAACTGCAAGTATGGTGAAGCCAAACTGTTCCTTGCAGTGCCAGATGGGGCAGCAAGGGACAGTGGTCACAATTTGCAGTTTGTGATGTTCAGCTCAAGCCTTAGGAGAAGGCTGTTCACTAGAAGGTTGGTGCAGGACTGAGGCAATTCACCCAGGGAGGTTGCAGAAGGTCTGGTCTTGCAGCTGTTGAGACTTTGCTGGACAGAAACATGACTGACCTGATCCAAAGCTGGTGACAAATCTGCTTCAAGGGGCTGATTGGATTAGATGGCCTCCACCAGCCTGTACAATCCTGTGCCTGTGATTCCATGGATAATCCGACATCAACTGGACACTGGAGGCCAGAGTGACTTCGAGCAGCTCTTTATGTGTTGGCTGAAAGTACTAGTAATTGTGAGTCACTGAAGTTGTAGCTGATAGCTTAGAGAACTTTGCCCCCTCTTACATCTTTTTCTAGAAATTAAAAATATCACAAAAATACAGTTACAAAAAAAAAGTATTGAATCTGTTAGCTGAAACAAGAAGGGCCAAAACTGTACATTCTGACCTGCCTTAGTCACAGCCTTACTCTCACATTTGGTTTTATAACAGGCATTGTTTCCAAGTCACTCAGCTATAAATATTCAAAAAATGCCTTATTGCAGCTGAGCAAAATTTTTCTGTTACTGCTTAATTACTCTGCAATGTTTGAGTCAGTACAGAAGGCAGATGAGAAAAAGATAAGAAAAATAAGAATTTTCCTGTAATTATGAAAATACTTTTACATACTTATTGGTACTGCATCGTGATCCATTTACACCTTATCACAATTGCAGAGTACCCAGTGGTGTTTAAGTGAAACCAGAAAATCTGCTTCTAAGGGGGCTGCAACTCAGAACTGCTGCTAGGAAATAAATTACATTTATTGGCACTGTCTTTGTATCTGTTGAGATTTCTATTAATCTTTTATCAGAAAGTAGTGGTTGTGGTTTGAAGTAGAAATATAAAATTAATTTTTTCTAATGGCTCAGCTCTCATTTCCAGGGTTTCTATTTTTTTCTTCCACAGATCAGTGTAAGGTTGCATTGGTGTTTTTGCATTATTTAACATTACCATGGATTAGTGCCTTCATATTCCAGATAAAGACAATTCGATCACTTTGTTGAATTTCTTTCTCTTCCATTCAACTTTCTACAATGACCAATAATGAACTGCTGTCCATTTTACCATCAAAGAGCCATAATTGTTCTTTACAACCCATGTCACCAAATGTTTTTTGAAACAAAGTTTTTGGGAAACTGCTTTTAAACCTAGCAAGACTGTGATGCCTCTAAACTGGTAACATATCTTAATTTTAGCCAGAATGCAAATTCAAGAAATTATAAGCTGTTGAAAGCAATCCATTGCAACAAATGCACTTGGATAAATTTATTTCTAATATTTTCTAAAAATATGTATAGTATGCAGTGACAGAACTAAAGTCGTATTTTTAAGAAAAATACATTTATTGCTCTCTGTTAATACTACAGGTCTCCAGCACTGTGGTTGTGAGTTAATTTTTTTTCTGAAAAAAATTTATTTTGAAGGTACATGTGGATTTATCAGTAAATTCAGTGCATTTTTATAGGGCTCTGCAGGAAGAACTGGAGAGCATGGACCATTAGGACCAAAGGTAAAAACACTTGAAAGACAACTTATACTGCTTTGGCATATATTTTTAATAAGTTTTTAGTTTCTATATTCCCAGAATTTGCCTGAACAAAACAGCTTTCATTTAAGGTTCACATACAGTTTAAGTTGGGACAAATTTTGTTCCCATTCTCACTGGATATCTATGCAGAGTGTATATTATTAGAATTATTTCACAAGCAACAAGAGCAGTGAGTAAATACTATCTGGGCTATTACATTCCATGGCATCTTTGTTAAATTATTTTTGGACATTTGGCAATTTCTCTTCGTTGCTCATTTTTATCACTCTGGTCTCTGAGAGGTTACCTGTATGCTGTTGAAAGAGAAATCTGCATGAGGAGGCTTTTTGATCCCAGAGGGTGATAGGAAAACATTCTGGAAGGTACTAGGGGGAAGAAGGGAGGAGCAATGACTACTTTGCCTTGGTTTTATTTGAGTTTAGAAGGGACTGAATTTTTTCCACTTTGATGCCGCTACTGGTTGTGTAACCCATGAGGAAAAAAATGGAAAAATGAAAAATCGCAGAAGAAAAGGGCAGATTTGCAGAGTCCTTAGACAGGAAGAGGCTTTTCCTATTCCTATGTAAAGCTTGAGTACCACTCAGGATAATAGTACAACATGACAACACCTTAAAAATGAAGTCAAAGAAATTTAAGGTCTTCATTGGCCTGGGAAATAACAGTAGCATTGAAAGAGCAGGAAATGGAAGATGAGAAGTGGCAGTGCCCATCCTCTTCCCGTGAAATTTTCCCCTGAACTTACATTCAGCACTGATCATTGAGTTCCCATTACTGGCAATAACTGCATGCACCTTATTCATAGTACAATAGCCATCAAAGATCTGGCCAGGCCCCTCTGTCTGGAGTCTGTAAAGCTCAGCTTCTAGGGCTGAAAAAATTCCCTCCACTGGGTACTACTCCTGCTACTGCTGGAACACATAACTTATGAGAGAAAAAATGGCAATTTGCACAGCACGTGTTGGTGAGTGATACTGCAGTGGACTGGCAAGAATAGATGTGCTCTCACATGATACTGCTCTGTGAACATGAGTAGGTGCTGAGTCTCCAAGCTGGGGTTTTTTTAAAGCTTATTCTCTGCCTCAGCTAGAAATTTTGTTTCTAAGAAATTCTGCTTCACAAAGATTTCAAAAATTGATGTAGCACGATTCCTAAGATTTCGGAAATGGGCTGGAGTGGTAGAGATAGTCAAACCTTGGCCAAAAGACCTCACTATCACCTTGGTTTAATCATGAGTTATTCATCCCCAAGATACAGGGGAAACAAAAAGGAACATGCTATTGCCTGACATCTTACAAAACCAGGTACACTATGGTAAAATTAATATAAAGTGGCTTTAATACACTATCATTCTCAAGGGGATGAATTTTACACCCACTTTTCATGATTATAAATGACTTCACTAAGCAACAGTGGCAAAATACAACAACCACCCACTTCCCAAATCCAAGAGCTAATGCATCACAAGGAGTTGAAGGTATAGTTCTGTTTTGTGCATCTTTATCCTTCAAATATCCCAGGCAAGTACAGCTGTCAGAGAAGACCAGCTATGATCAATTTTCTCTCTTTCCTATCAAGTAAGCGTGGATCAAATTCTGTTTTCAATTGTATTATTATGAAAAACTGTTTTCATTAAAAAACAGCCTACAGTCTTCACACACTCTTGAAGATAAGAACTCCCAAAGAGCAGTAAGCATAAACATAACATTTGAGGCAAATAAATGCTGATTTAATCCAATTTACATTCTCTATCTCCAAAGAAATAAACTAAATTGGTTGTTCTCTGTCTGTTACAAAATTGAGGAACTGTGTCTACTTAGGGCTAATATCCTGAAGAATCAGTCCCAAAGGTGGAACAGGGCAGGGTTTATTATTTCACTGGTGGTTTGAGGCAGTGCCTGGGTAGGTGGGGAGAGCAGCAGTGTGGGGAGACTGCATTAGTTGCTTTGGGGGAAGATAGTGAGTCCTTTGTGGAGGCACAAGGTCATGGCTGCAGTGGTACCTCCGGGGAATGTTACCATGAGCTGATTTCTGACATTAAAATGAGGGTTCAGGCATGTGGCTTGGTCGGTGCTCAGCAAAAATAATGAGTCATGACCACAACCTCTTCACATGTGGGTGGCAACTGGGTGGTTAAAATCCCAGCACCAAATCACAAATGTATGCCGAGCATCACTTTACCAAAAATATGCCATATTTTTACTACTCATTTTATTCCATTTGGTTCCTTTGATTTTAAGAAAAATGTTTAAAATCCTTGTAATAACTGCTTGCTTTAATACTTGAGCCTTACTTTGTCTCTGTTTCAGGGAGAAAGAGGCAACATAGGTCCACCAGGCTCAAAGGTGGGAAGTTTATTTAACCTGATCTAACACCTCAGATCTACCACCTTGTTTCTTTCCTCTCTTTCCTTTCATCTCTCAATGTACTTAGGGGATAATGAACATTTCTTGCTCCGTCAGCATATTAAAGACCAGGAAAACCCCTTTCTCTGGTGAATTGTGAGTATCAGGAGCCAGTATGACCTGGTGCTTAAGACTTCTGCTTAAAACGTGGTTAAAATTGCATCCAGAATTGCATCTAAAAGGTGCATGTCTTCAAAGGCATCTTGTGAGGAGGCCCTTTACATTTTCACCAGAACAAAGATGAAAATCAGCGAAGTTTAGACAGAAAAGTAAGTTCCACATGCCCCCTGTTTCTTCATATGGTGGTGTAGCTATCACCCCACACCAGAGTGCCCCCCCCCCATGGCACAGGTCTGTGCCACAGCAGTAGGGTCTCACCAATTGTTATCCCTGCCTGTTCAGCTTTGAACTCCTCTTGGAGCCCACCCCAAAACTCCTGTTTGGGACTGTGATGCTCCTTGCTGGTCTGACCTGAGTGTCTTTTGCAGGCATAAGCCAGCAGAGAGCGCTGATGTGACTCATAGAAAATATAAAATAAAATAAAATAAAATAAAATAAATAAAATAAAATAAAATAAAATAAAATAAAATAAAATAAAATAAAATAAAATAAAATAAAATAAAATAAAATAAAATAAAATAATACCTTCCTCTGCATTTGGGAGAGCCCTAAAATAAAAATTTGCCCTAGAAAACAAGATAAATTCAGTTATTCTTCTGAGTATTTACAAGATTATTATCACAGTCTTTTAGCAGCATCTGCTTGTTTATTTTTTAAAAATACCAACAATGTAGCAGGACTCTTCTTGCCATAAATTCCATCTGCTGTACATATTTTGAGTGTTGTCATATCACATAGATACTTGTCAGCATGATAATTAAAGCACTGACACACAGGACAGTAGTTTAACTCTTCTTAATCAGTTTGAGATTATAGAATATTTTCTTTATTATTACATGTAAAGGACCCTACATGTCCTTTCTTCTGAGATCCTTTTTTTCCAGTAATTATTATTGTTTTATGTGATAGATGTATTTGAAATATGTGTCTATTTTAAGTGGAGTGACTACAAGGTTATTTAAAAAATAAGCAATTTATCTATTTTACCCTCAAACTAAAAAATATCTTTTTCCTCTTATACCTGAGCAATGAGCTACATTCTTAAAATATGAAGGGAGTTAGAAATAAGTATTTCCCTGGATACATTAGTTGTAATAAAACATCTTGCCTATCCTGGATCTTTTCTTCCCATTTAAATTTCATTAGGAAAACTGATGGGAGGAATTATTCAGTGTTTGTAATGGTAGGAAGCTATCCTGCAAGTACCAACATGCCTGAAGTGACAACATTCTGTTGCAGAAATGCTGTTGGTCCAAGGTTATTTCTTCTGCCCATTTACCTTTTCTGAAGGTAGATACAGTTTTCCGTAATCACTTGAGATACTTATGTCCCAAGTAAGCACCCAAGACTTAGGTACCATTTTAAACTGCTCATGCAGATAACAAAACCCCAGTAGTTGCTTTTATGCCTAAATTCCATTAACATTTGGACACCCTTTATCCTATCTATAAAATTGTTTATAAAATGAAGAATAGAGTACTTCAGAAATCGTACTTGATTCCTGACCCACATGCTTCACTGATCACTGACAAAAAAACAGAAACAGCAATGAAACTATCCTTTCTTAATGAAGCAGGCACATGAAATCTCTTACAGTGGTACTATCTACTGTTAAAACCCAAAAATATTTTCTTCAAGCAGAGAAAAAAGTTGGAAACAAACAAGTATTTTCCAAAAACAAAATGAAAAAAAAAAAAAAAAACCCCAAACAAATAAAAACTCTCTAAACAAAACAAACAAACAAACAAACAAACAAACAAACAAACTACATACAAAACAAAACAGCCTACCACAAAAACAAGCTAACAGGAGTAATTGGTCCCTTGGATAAATCATTAGGCTGCTCTGTGTCATTTCCTTTGCTCTTTCATATGACGCAGAGAAAAACAGGTGCAAAAAGTGTAGCTCACTGTTTATCTGGTCCTTTAAGAATTTAGAACCTTCTTTTATCCATTTTTCTCAGGGCAAACTGCATTATCATTACTGCTTCTGTTTTTCCCATAGAACAGAGTAGCTGTCAAATTCCAGCAGTCATATACAGACCTGTATTAAAATACAGCAGGGGGTGGGTTTTGCCCCACATACTGACTCCTGTCTGCATCCAATGCCAGTGTCTACATCCCTTCTCTTCTTTCAGCTTGAGAGTCACTTATCAGAGGTGTGGAAAAAATTCATCAAGTGTATTTTGGGGGAAAGCATTGAAATTCACCCTTTTGATGAGCAGGGGTGGAAGCAGTGGAAAACAATCAAAGCTGAAGGAAAAAAAAAAAAAAACAAACCATAAGCCTGCTCTGGAGAGGGGGAAAGAGCAGGAGGAGTGGAGAGAGCAGATGACTAATGAAATAATGAGCCTCCCCCAAATCTGCCCACCAGCCCGTTCAGAACCATATCATGTCCCACCCCAATGGCAGCCTCCTGTCTGTATGAAACTGAATGTAGTTTAACATTCAGCTCTCAGAGAGAGTAACAGTATGGTTTTTGTGGCAGGGGATGCCAGGCACAGATGGAAAACCAGGCTCTCCTGGCATTGCTGGTCATCCTGGAGAAATGGTGAGTAGGGTTATCATAATCTGTGATCACCTAACACACACTGGCTCCCAAACTTACCCCTTAAGGATCAGCAGGATCAGTGCTTGCTAGCAGAGTGTGAAGAGCTGGGGCTGTGTTTGTCCTGCTTAACCTGGAGCAGTTACCTCAGACAAAAAACACAGGAGCAGAGTGTACCTTGCCCATACTTCCCTTATCAGTCAGAAGAGATTCAGGCATCTCCAGAGGCTAGTTCTGATTCCTCAATGCTCTTCTGCTTCTAATTATTCAGAAATCAGCTCTGCCTTTAATTAGAGGAATGCCAGCAGGCTCATAGGTAGGTGATTTAATGTATTTCTCATGCTTAAGACCCTTGAGGATTACAACATGCTTTGGTTGGGAAGTCTTACGGCTTTGTCCCCTGGCGCCTTCCTCTCACTTGTGCCAGACAAAGTGTCTGCATTTGCAGCACTGCGAGCTCTACAGAGGGGCTGATCAAGCTTAGAAACGAGCTGCCTGAAAGATGACAGTTTAGCTCCCCTGTCTTCTCCTATCTGGTCCCCTGGGAAATCCCAGATATAACTGATGTGGTTGATGCTGGAAAAGGACAGCACAGCCAGGGATGGCTGATTTCAATGCAGTGAAAGAAAGGTTCACTGGATTAATTCCCAGCTAATGAAATGTTTTGTGCCCATTTGCTTCTAGTCATTTGTGAACTCTGTCAAAAGTTCTGGGAAATACTTTTAAATGTCAAGCCCTCAGAAGATCTGAGTTGAAACTTGTTGGCCCCGTGTGTGCATTGAGAGAGCTGGGGGTTGATCGCTCTGTGCAGGCAATTCACTCCTGTGCTTTTTGTGAAGTAAGGGAGAGCACATTTTGTAACTTCCCCTTTTAAATCAATTATGCTTATTTTTTTTCTCACCTGCAGGGTCCAAAAGGAGAGAAGGGTGACCCAGGACCTCGGGTGAGATTGTGTGGATTTCAGTCTTTTTGAGAAACCTATGTAAAATGTAGTGTTTACTATACGGGTTTTCCACATGTAATTCCTTTGAAATAGGGGGAACCAGGACAGGATGGGAACAGCGTTGTGGGTCCACCTGGACCACCAGGACCACCTGGACCAGTCATAGCAATACCTGAGGTAAGTGTGTACGTCAAGCCAATGTTGAGGTCTGTAATTCCCCTTACAGAAAGAGGGCAAAAGTGGTTAACACACTCGAAATTCTGCTGCTCATATTCAGGTCATAAGTCTACTCCTCACAACAAAAGAAACTCAATATGTCTCCGTATCAATTGAATTTGTTTTAAAAAGATTAGATTAGAAGAAAGTGGGTAAAGAGCTTACCTACAAGAATTATGAGGTCATATTGACCATCTAGCACAAACTCTTTAGGTGATTCTGCAGGAGCTGTGAACATCAAATAAAAATCAAAAGAGAAACACAAAACTGGGGATATTTAACAAAACAAAGCACCTGAGGCACAGCAGTATGTGGGGGAGAGTCATTTCCTGACAGCTGTTGACTGTACAAACCAGAGCACTGACACTGGAAGCAACAAAAGGGTAAAATAGTAGAATCCCATAAAAACTCTCCAGTATGCTTTAGATGCAGGTATATTTTCAGTTAGTTTTGCAGTGTGTACATCAGCATTTGCAAAAAGAGTACTATTAGCAATAGTGAAGGCTGGAGATTAGGATGAGACACACTTGGAGCTGACAACAAAAATCTTAGTAGTTGGCCTGCTATGACATTAAGATCTGGAGGAAACTGTGAGTGGCTGAAGAAAACTTCACATCTGGAAGGTGAAGGTGCCCAAAGCAGCCATATGTGTCCATAGGAACACATATAAGGACAGTAAGAAGTGTTTTGTAATTGCAAGAAGAGAAAATGCGCAGCTGAGAAATCTGTGTTAAGGGGAGATTTGCATCACCGTTATCATAAAGCTGGACTACGCATAACAATTTTGACTGAAACAACTGGGCTTTCACTTAAGCTTCTGCTACCAATAGCAAATATAACATTAATTTGCATCCCATAGACAACATCATCCACCCCAAGTGTTTTTTTCTTCACTGAATTTACTGGGAATCCATGCAGAATACTAGGATCTTGGATGAGCAGAATTATAGATCCACAGAAATGTTGGCTGTGTGAAGATCTTGTTCAACATCCTGCTCATAGTGGGACTGTCAGCAGCTCTACACTTTATCACAATTCTGTTGGAGTTTCTGGGGAGCTGGTCAATAGTGTGATAGAAATGCTGATGTAAAATTCATGTTCTTTCTCACAGCCTTGCCAGGGTGCCACTGTCAGGCCTTAACTCTTATCAATAACTAAACAGCTCTGCTTGCAGTAAAAATGAACCTCAATGTATTGCTCCATAACTCATTAATACTTGGAAAAAAACATTGTGAGAGTCTTAGAGGGAGGACAGTAGGTATAAAGAACATTAAAAGGTTATTGAAGCTGACACAAACTAATGACTCTTGCTGGAGCCTGCATGGCTCCCTACATGCACTAGTCACAGTCCACACATCTGTCAAACATTTAGCTATGTCTGAGGAAACCTAAAGTGCATCCTCTGAATCCTCCAGATCCCCTGTATGAACTACTTTTACCATGTATTACAGAAATGCATAGAGCCTGGTAGGATCTGTATTGCATTGTGTATTACAAATCCACACAGAAACCCATTTCCTTCTCTAAGTACTTTTGGGTTTTAGAAGTAAGCTCTTTTTAAAAATTGAGAGCATTTGTGTCTTTATATACATTTGTGGAATAGGTGTTCTGGGGAGGTACAGCAAAAGCAGTCAAATCCTCTGTATTGTTAATCAGAAGATTTCTCTGAGGACTAGGTGTACTGGATTTTGATACAGTTAATTAAACATGTGTGGAAGTACTCGTCACTATGTATGACATTGAATTTTTCCTATCTCACTAATGTTTGTGTAAGAACAGGACATTTGTTTGCAATAACTTTGCTGAGATAGACATTAAATTATCCAAGTGCATTTTGTTGACTCAGTTGCTCATCTTTTGTAGAAAGCTTCAAATATGGGAAAGAACTATTGCAAGCACACCTATCAATTGCAGTTGGAATTGCAGAACTAAAATAAATAACACTGCCAGCTGTTGTAATGTGGATATTGGCTTAATGCGAGTAGAGCAGCAGAGATCAGTGATCTGAGTGTACCACAGGGCACTTCGAGAGATTACTCTCCAGGTCAGGGTCATTAATTTAACCATTGTGTAGCCAAGAACAATACTTCTGGGCTACAGGAGTCCAGTGGACTGATCCATCAGAGCTGGAAGGAAGTTTTCTTAAGAAGGGTTCTGTGGCTACACCTAAACTGACTTTATGCTGCTCAACGAAAATAAAAGCAAATAAAGAGTTAGTGCAGTTTCAGCACTGTTGAAATATTTAGAGCTAGACACAGACAGCTGTGGCTCAGGGCCAGGCCTCACCAGTATGTGGCTGATAGCACATTGATTGAGCTGCACTGTAAAGTGGGACTTTGGTTTCCTTCTCATTTCACGTGGTCCCTCTGTGAATGGAGGGGATTTGGTTCCTTCAAGAACCACTTCTTATACCATGAAAATACTTGTTAGGGTAAAACTGAGGTCTGCAGTGGAACCTATACGTTTCAGGCTTCTGCAGTTCTGACCAGCAATGCGGACCTCAGAGGCTTCCTGTCCTTGCTGCCTCCTCTGTTGCCACCTGTGATTGATCAGGAAGTGGGCTCTGACCCATCATGTTTAAAAAAACAAGTGTCCCTCTGTTTGCTGCTGTTTGATATTCCAAAATACTAAAATCAATATTTCTCATCCTTATTGGCTATTTCACTCTTTCAGAGCATAGTTGCTGATACTGAGTGCATTTTCATTAGTGGAATCATGATAACCAGAAAACAATATTTGTTGCTATGATTTTATCCCACAAATTTAGTTTGGTATAGTACAGAAATAATTTTGAATAGAGAAGTATTATTTGTTTTAAATTTCAAACCTATAAACCTTTATCTTTGGCTGCCACTATTCACCCATAGTTTAGGTACAAGAAACAAAAGTCACAAAGAAAGGTTAATGTTGAGGGTGTAAAGCAGATCAAAAGATTTTGTTCAGTCTGTTCTTTCTATAATTCTAACAAGGGCATATGCATGCCTTTTGGATGCAAAGCTGAAGGTTTACTAAGAAACCAACCCAGACAATCATCCTAAAATCTAACAGTGAAGAAAATATGGATATTGTCATTATTATTGTATTCAGCATTTTCTGAACTAATTCAATGTGTTGAAAAGTTATATGATTGGATTGTAGTTATTAAAGCTGTTTGCACACCCAAACCCAAAGACAAATAGTTGTATACCTGGAGGAGGTTGTGAAGAGTGCAATCTTTTCCTCTAATCATCACTCTTCTACCTTTTGTTTTCAAATCTTCTTCAGCATTATGTACAGTTTTCTGACTTCCAGCCACATATTCCATTTGCAGATCAACTGTATGTGTAAAATATACAATGTGCCTGATCCCAAACTCAGCAAAGCCTTTGGGATTCTTTTCCCAAAGTTTGGACTGAGCCCAAAAACAATGAATACTGAGTGATTCCACAATGAAAAGACTGTGTAAACCCAGGGCTCCTGGATTTCTGCCACCAGATAAAGCAGAACAATTGCAGCAGCAGGACTTTTTTATTACTGTCATTAAAGTAGCAGTCCATGTCCTGTTCCTTTTCTGAGCCATGTAGAACTGGAAATAGAGTGGGACCAAGTGTATCATGCTACCCCTGAAGAGTGCAGCAAAGTTCATGCATTCTGGGAGATGGAGTATTGCCTATAGCATCTAAACTTTATTTTGACTTGACAATTTTACCAGTGGTTTTTGTAGAACATGAGGACAGGGAGCAGAAAGAAACACCCAGTAAAGGCAGCAAGCTTTAGCTGTATGAATTATTCAACATGACCTCAAAGTACAGAAAGCTGACCGTACTCAGACGACATGATGGATAGGATAGGATAGGATAGGATAGGATAGGATAGGATAGGATAGGGTAGGGTAGGGTAGGGTAGGGTAGGGGAGGGTAGGGGAGGGTAGGGTAGGGTAGGATAGGATGTGTGATGTGGATTTGAAAAACAGTATTTAAAGGCTCGTAACAATATTGGAAGTGATCTCTGGAGGGCATATGGTCAAACCTCCTATTCAAAGCAGGGTAGTTTCAAACTCAGTTCCTGGATACTGCATTCATAACAAATGTTGGAAAATAA
>WEIU01003279.1:58960-76136 GCA_013389925.1 Aegithalos caudatus
CATGGTTGCAGGAAGAAAAAGAGGCATTCAAATCTCACAGAACCTCAATGGCAATGTTTATTCGTTTGCTAACTAAGTCCCTGTCACCTGAAGGCACACCCTGTCCTGGCCCTGTGAAACACAGATTTTAATTCCCATTCATTGAATGGGAGTATGCTGCTTCACACAAAGCCTTATACTGAAATGTTTGGCATGGCTTGCCTGCTAAACAAATGGACCATTTCAAGCTTCCAAGGAGATTCAGGATATACTTCTGAATCCAAAACAAGGCTAAAGTGTCAAATTGGACCATTGGAATGAAAGAAATTGCACAAAAAAAAAAAAAACAAAAAAAAAAAAAAAAAAAAAAAAAAAAAAAAAAAAAAACAAACACCCCAGCATAAGGGTATCTTTTCACCTAAAACATTTATGTAGAGCAAGCACTTACATATTGTCTGTCTCGGAACTGTTCTGTAAGACCATGTGATACAATATTAGGAACACCTATTTAAAGCAGAAAGTTAGCTATCTGAAACCAAAATGTAAGCCTAATTGTAACATGAGGACAAGAATCTGATGGGAAAGAACCAACATGGATTTACTATTGGCAGTTTGTTTCTGATCAAAATCATTGCTTCTTTGTGGACAAGGGATGGGCACTGAATTTGTAGACCCTGACTTTAACAAAGCTTCTGATGCAGTCTCCCATAGCCTTGCTATCATCAAACTGATGGACTATGAAATGGATAAGAGAATGATAAAATAGGTGTAAAATTAACTCTACTGATAGACTCAGGGACTTGTGATTGGCATTCACAGGACCACTTCTGGAGTACTGTGTCCAGCTGTGAGATCCCTAGCACAAGGAAGACATTGATATAATGGAGCGAGCCCCACCCAGGGCTGTCAAGGTGTTCAGGGGACCAGAACACTGAGAGAACTTGGTCTGATCAGCCTGCAAAAAGCAAAAAGCAGGCCAAGGAGAGATTTTGTTTCTGTCTACAGCTGCATAACAGAGGATACAGAGAACATGGGAGCAGCCTCTTCCTGCGAGTGTGTGAAAGTATTATAAGATGTAACAGGCCCAAGTTGGAAAAAAGGAAATTCCAATTAAATATTAGTAAAACTTTTTTACCCTGACAATAAAATACTCTAACTGATTTCCCAAAACAACAGTGGCATTTCCATCCTTAGAGGTGTTCAATAATTATCTGGACAAGTGCCTGAGTGACCTGATCCATTTAGACCTGCACTGAGGAGTGTTGGACCAAAGCTCCAAAGGTCCCTGTCCACCATCATTATTATGATTCTGTAACTGAGTTATGCAGAAATGCCTGGGCTAATGGGGAGCTCACCAATTCCAGGATAGGAAGCAGGGTAACAGAAGTGCAATTACACTGCACTGTTGAGGCACCTTGAGGCTCTGAGCTGGGTAGTGCAGGATGCTCCATGTCACAGTTTGGGGTTCCAAGATAGTTTCAGATGCAGCAGCATGTTCAGAGCTGACTTAGGACTCGCAGCATGGCACTGCATGGTGTGATGCAGACATATCCAGAATATAATTAAAACTTCAACTCTGCAACAGGGGATGAGTGTGCTCAGACTGATTCACCGTCTTAGAATTCCAGTGACATACTGCAGTGTAAAACCTCCATTTGATCTTTATCTTGCTGAGGAGAAATGGCTTCATGCTGCAAAATTTGGTGTCATAGCTTTCAAATTAAAATTGTGAGTCAGTTAATTAAATTTCTAAAAACATTCTGAGATCTTTACAGAAGAAATGTAAAAGAAATTCCCCACAATTTTGTTATTCCAGATGTATAGAAAGAAAAAGAAAATTAGAAGTAGAGAGCCTTTTCTGTGGCCTCAGTTATGTTTGGTTTTTCATAGTTATTAAGAGATAATTTTACGTTTCTAAAAATGTGTGTGTGCCTTAGACAAGCAATTTCAAATAACCTGTTTTTTAATTCCTTTTTTAGTTACTTCTCAATGACACAGATGGAATTTTTAATCTTACTGAAATTAAAGGACTGCTTGGGCCTCCAGTGAGTATATGCTGCCTTATTAAATCCTCATATTTTCTCTATCTTCAATGTATCCTTTTGAGTATCAACTAGAGATGAGTTTCCTGTACTTCAGGATTGTGTTTCTGCTAACTTCAGCACCAAATTCTGTGGAAGTTCTTTTGGGGAGAACTGAGTTCTGTATGAACAAGCATTTGTATGAAATAAAGAAATTGGCTTACCTATGATTCTGAACTATATGCTCAGAATTATAGAAATGTAGAACAACTGCAAAAATAGAAACCAAGATTTACATTTTTTCCATTTTTTTTCTTCTTGTTTCTCAAGTCAAAAAGCATTGGGATAAAAAGTATTTTGTTCAGTTTCTGCTTGAGACTTCAACTAGAAATACTAGGCTTCTGTGAATGAGTTTAATCTCACACAAGTTATAGCTGTGAATGAAAAACTAGGAATTTTATGAGGGAACAACAGATGTGAAATTCAGGTTCTATTCTAAGTGCAAAATAGTTCAGTCAAATACTTGAAATCCTGAATGATTCTTGGTAATGATTTCAAGTTCCTAGGACTGGATCCAAAGAGAAATCTACCTTCTCCAAGCTGTGCAATCTATTTAAACTTGCCCAAAAGTGTACAGCATGTTGCAATTTGCAAAATCTTAACCACCACAAATTAAGCAACTTACTTTACAGCTAGTTTCATTTGTGAATTCTTGTTCGTGATTTCATCTGTTTTCCTGTTGGTGAGGACAGTGATCTCCCCCACATTCAATCCCTGATTAAACAAGGAAAGTCAGAATGTTCATAGCCAGTAGCAGAATTTCATTCTAAATAGCTTAAGTTTGCAAAAACTTTGTATGTTATTATTACAGCTGTCCCAAAACAAATATTTACTGACTCTGTCATTGAACTGGGAAGAAGGGTATTAGGTCCAGCAGCAGCTTGTAACCTTTTTCTGCTAGCCTAGCATGGCTCTTTCCCACTTGTTACACCATAGGACAACTTCATGTTATTATGGCTGCATCTAGCCGTGCTTATGGTAAAACAGTTGTCATGTATTTCTCAAAGATCTGGTTCCCCTAATCCCTGGACATAATAGAAGGCCAGGATAGTATGGCAAGTATGAGGTATTTGCCACAGGTAATTCAAACCTTTTTTTTGTGATAGATATTAGATTCACATTCCCACAGAAAAGAAGCAGGTCCTCTAGCTTGAAGAGCAGTTGCAGTGAGAAAGATTTGAACCTCAGTTTTAAAGCTCTAACCCTACTCATAAGAGAGGTGCAATCTCATAGCGGGTGGGGAAATAGACATCCTGCTGATCTGAACCAGAGTTAAAGTCTCTCTGCAGTTACCACAGCAAGCCAATCTTAAATGTGCCCAATACAAATTCCAATCTCTGATTCTATTCACAGCCTATTAGACACTCTGTTTTCTATCCAAAAACATCCAGGACCAAAATGGAAAAGGTGGACGGCTACTGTGGTCTCTGTGTTGGTATCTGGAAAAGTTTCAGAGGAGGCTGAATAATGGTTGCGTGCCTTTCATATAAAATGCAATTTTTTTAGTCTTTTCTGGATCTCTGTCTCTGCAGTTTTTGAAAGTAAATGCTAAATTAGAAGCATAGGTCATTGTGGAGGTTCACACCTTTACCATCAACTGAATGAAGTTCTTAATTCAGTAGCAGATGAGTTGATGTTCACAAATCACACAATACATGAAAAATGCATACCTTTTTTTGGGAGTCTGTAATATATGTTTGTAAGGGTGTGAGTTTTTTAATTTTGCAGGGGCCAGACGGCAAGCCAGGTCTACCAGGATTTCCTGTAAGTATTAATTACCTAGGATTTAAAAGTATTTCCTAGGATTTTTAAGTATTTTTCAGTCTAGTTTAATATTTATTAAAATGTATATTGTACACAATTTGCATGAAGTCTAATAAATTTTCATATAGGATGCTGTAGGTCTTAGGAAGTTACCAACCAAGGTAGAAATTTACTCTGTTGGAAACTAAGTATACTCTGATATGCTTATCTCAGTGTCAGTTTTGTAATTTAAATCGAGGTGTAATTCATGGAAAATTACTACCTAAGGAAAACCTATGCCATATAGGAGAAACAAATGGAACAAATTGACTTCTAAAAGTTATCTGCATATGTATTTGTAACTGTGTTATTCCTCAGGTTTTTTTGTCACCACTACAGAATACAGCAAAGCCCTATAAGATGTACCCTTTTTATTTTATCCTTTAGGAAATAGTTAAGATTTTTTTATAATAACATACCAGGGTGACCATGTAAGCATTTCACAACCAGAGTATCAAAAGGTGCCTTTTTTTATGGTACCGACCTATTGCACTCTGCCATATAAACATGTATAAAAATCATTAACGACTTGGACACAGGACTTGGAGGAATGCCAAGTTTGCATGTTAAAAAATTGGGAGGAGCTGATAAGTCCTTCCAAGGCAGAAAGAAACTGCAGAGCTACCTACATAAATCAGAGGCCTGAAGGATCGGCTGCATGATGTTCAACAAGGGAAAGTGCTAGATTCAGCACAATGAGATGGAGTCACCCTGGTTGTGCATGTAGACCAGGGAATGAGATGCTTGAGAGGAGGTCCTGGTTGGTGGCAAGTTGAATCTGAGTGAGCAGTGCCCAGGCAGCCAGGAGGACCATCCATGTCCTGGTTACATCAGGCACAGCATCACCAGCTGGGCAAGGGAGGGAATTGTCCCACTCTTTTTTGCAGTGGGGCAGCCTCAGCTTAAGTCCTTGGGGGCAGTCTTGGGTCCACAATATAAGAGAGACATTAAACTACTAGAAAGTGCCCAAAGGAGGACTATGAGGATGGTGAAGAGCCTTAAGGGGAAGCCATGTGAGGAGCAGCTGGGGTCACTGAGGCCTGTTCTCCCTGGGGGAGACTGAGGGGAGACCTCAGTGCAGTTACATCTTCCTTCTGAGGGGAAGAGGAAGCAGACACTGATCTTTACTCTCTGATGCCCAGTGACAGGACCCCAGGGGATGGACTGAAGTTGTGTCAGGGGAGGTTTAGGTTGGATATTAGGAAAAGTCTTCACCCACAGGGTGGTTGGGCACTGACACAGGCTACCCAGGGAAGTGGTCACAGCACCAAAACTGACAGAGTTCAAGGAGTGTTTGGACAATGCTCTCAAGCACGTGGTGTAACTCTTGGGGTGTCCTTGGCAGAGCCAACAGTTGGACTTTGGTGATCCTTGTAGGTCTCTTCCAATGGTCTGGTCTCTTTGAGAATATTCTGTGATTCTGTGACTATTTTGCTTATGACTTCAGATAGTATTTTTCTAATAGTTGTATTCATATTCTGTGTAATGTGATGGAATTACTTTCCCTTGTTACAATTGTTCTACAGTTCAGAACATGCATATGGCCTCAGGATCTTTTGCCTATTGCCTGAGAACAATTAAGGAGAAAACTGGGAAAAGTGACAAAAGATGTTAACAAAATGCTGGGAAATTGCCCAAAATTCTACAGAAGTTTGCTTGCTAAGTCCTGGGTATTGTGGCCTCCATAGGAAACCAAAGAAGGAGAAAAAACAAAACAAAACACAAAAACCTCCTTAAAAATACATTTAATCAAAAAAGAGCTGATAACATTTAGAAAGAGATATAATGAATTCTTAGTCTCTGTCTTTTATAGAACTTCTACAGACATGAAATTAGCACTCTTGTTCTCTCACCTCATGTCTTTTATTTATCTCTTGACTAATGAATGAATTATGTAGACCTGAGTTAAGATTTGGTGTGTAAAAAAAATGCTTCTGAAAGCTCTTGGAAGATTGTAAAGTACAATTTGATCTGAGGGGAAGCTTTCCCCACAAAACAGATAAAGAAATCATCTTGTTTTCAAACAGATAAACTCTATTTCATATACTCACTTTTTTACATACTGTTAAAAATATACCTTCAGAAATTCTGTTGAAAATCAATCTGGCTGAATTATCATGGAGAGAAAGAGGAGTTCTTCAACCACAGAAGGAATAGAGGATTTTAGGTTGAATTTCCACTGTTATTAATGTTTGCATATTTCTTTTTGTGAATGTGTGTCTCATCCATTCTATGATAAATATCATTAAAATGATTTTTCACTTTGGTCTTTCTAAAAGATTTTCCTTATATGATATCTGATTTAGGGGAACAACTTGATTCAGAGACCAATTTAGTCTTGTAAGAATTCTTAGATTGCAATCAGAGTGATTTAATTTGAAGTTTACCAGTAATTTAAAATTACATTTAGTAAAATGGCCTAGCTTCATATACTTCAAAAATATCACTATGGATTTATGTACATCTTTTTGCCTAGGGCCCTCGGGGTCCAAAAGGTGACACTGGTTTGCCTGGATCACAAGGACCAAAAGGACAGCAGGTATGAAAAATGCATAGGGGAAAGTCTATGCTGAGAAATGTGTTAGATGGCAAATTCTTAGTGACATTAAAAGTTTAATGATTCTAATTTTGGTAGGAATTGTGATTTTAGTAAGTTCATGTGAAAAAATACTAGGTGGAATGTGAAAATGATAAATTATATCCCTTGATATAATCCCACCAAGAGCTAATCTTCCTGTCCCAGTTTTGAAATTCATCAGTGCAGTATGCACTTATCAGGTTAAGTCTCTTTAAACATTAAACATGAAGTGACCTCTTCTTGCCAGCTGAGTGTTGTGCTGACACCCTGAGATCCTATCCAAAAGCCCAAATAAAATGTAAAAAAAAAAAAAAAAAAAAAAAAAAAAAAAAAAAAAAAGAAAAAAAAAAAGTTTTCCTCCTCCTATGCCAGAGAGGGTTTTGCCTACAGAAAGAAGACTAAAATTTTCAATTCCCAAAGAAAGTATAAGAGTTGAGGAGCTCTCTTCTTAGGATTCTTTCTCTTGTTTCCTCACAAGAAGTGTGTATTTTGTAACACTGCTGAGAGGTTACTGAAGACTGACTCTGCTCTTTTGTAAAGGCTGCAGCTGTTCCAGTTTTTCCCCTTCTTCTCCACCTTCAGGAAGCAGGGGAGAGGAACATCTAATATCTTGGGGATACCAAACAAGAAAAACAAAAACACTTTCTGCTTATTCTTTCTGAGTTACTGAGCTCACTTTCTCACAAGTGACTACTCACAAGAAGATTTGGAAATGGTTAATTATGCTTTAGATGGGGTAGCAGATGCACAGCATTGTCATTGCTCAGAAGGAAACCTCTCAGGCCACAAATACCAGTCTCTGTTTATCATAAGGTTTCATGTTCTTTTACAGAGTGCATTAAATGATCAAGTTCAACCTTAAAAGCAGTTGGGTGATTTTTGGTTTAGGTTGTGTAGGTTTTTGCTTTTGTTTTTTTGATTGGCGGTTTTTTGCTTCTGGTGTCCACACTGGCAAGACCTCAAAGCTTTGAAAGCATTTAATTTTGGACCCACCAAAAACATAGTGATGTATCTGATGGTGTTTCTGAGCTGTGAACACCAGGCTTTGCTCAAGAGTGATGGAATTTGGGAACCACAGTGAAGCTGTACAGACACCTAGGAACATTTTACTTGAAGGATTATTAAATTCAATCTCAGGTCCATAAATTCTCACAGATTATAAAGTCAGTAAAGTCAATCAAGCCTTAGAGAGACTCCAAAATATCCAAAGTATCTTCAGGGAGACTTCAAAGACTCACAACAGTTTAAGAACCTGTGAGAATAACTGAGTTACAGCACTTAGAGCTCAATGAAAGGTCTATAACATTAACTGTCATTTTAATCAGCAATGCAATTGCTAGCTTCAAGCCAGATTTATTCCATTAGATCTTGGGAAAAATGCTGTAGCAAGCTGCCTGAGGTAGGAAGTGGAAAGTTACAGCTGAAAGATCCAGAGTGGGAACCATGTACTGAGAAGTGATAATTCATGGTGGTGGAATAGGAATGCAGAGGGTCACAGTTTGAATGCTGGGAATTGGCCTTCGTTAAAGTTAATGAGGTTGCATCATGCCAGACACATAGAGAGAATGACTCATGCTTTCCCGACAGTAAAATCTGAACATTTACTCCTCTAACAAGATGGTGCATTTCCAGCAGGATTTGCTGACCATCAAGCTGATGGTACACAAGAAGACACCAATAACCTTTCTGCCTTTGGTGAACACAGCATGTTCCACATAGTTACTCTATGGAGAGCAATTCAAGTCTTTTTTAAAAAAATAAGAGCTTATTCATCTCAGGGAGATATTTTTAGTGTACTTTATTATGCTTTAAGACAGATTATCTCTTTTCTTCCCCAGAATCAAGATTCACCCTACTCATACTGATATCATTTTATGTTTGATATCACAGCATGACTAATCTGTCATACTTCAAACAAAAGTAAGGCTGCTTTGACTTCCTGTGATTCACTGGGAACTGCTTTGTAAACAGTAATTACTCTGATAATTGCAGGGTGAAAAGGGAGAACCAGGAGCTATAATTTCTGCTGATGGATCTTTAACTGAGTTATTAGGAAGAAAAGGGCAGAAGGTGAGCTAATACTGTGTTGTGTTCCTCCAGAATCATTTGGTGGCTGTGTTACCAGCCACCTCTGCTAGACATTGCAGGAATTCTCCTTGTCATTGCTCTTTCTGTGTCGGTCCTCAACAGGGTGAAGCTGGAGTGGTGGGACCAGTGGGACCAAGGGTAAGATGATTCCAAAGACAATTTTTTTTTAAATTTTGTTTTGGCCTTACAGATGTTAGTAAATGTAAAGGTAGTTTGGTTTAGCTTTTCGTTCCTTCTGAGAAGGGATGATAAGGAGTATTCATGCTTCAGGGTCCTTGAGAAAAGAATGTGTTTGTTACATATGTGGTGCTGTGAACTGCTGACTTGATGCAGAGCTTAAATCCTGGTAGAACAAATGTATCTGCAGCTATCTAAACCAACAGTGAAATATCATCAGAGCTAGGAAAATTACATGAATTATGACTCTGAGTGAACTGGGTTTGTCTAGCCCTCAAGATAAAAGACTGAGAGGAGTTTTAGTTGCTCCCTGCTGCGGCCTGAAAGGAATCATAAAATAAGTCAGGTCCTTCACAGAGACACAAAGGAAAAAGACAAATAACAAAGATCACAAGTTCCAGCAAGGGAAATTTCACTTAGATATAAAGGCAAAAATTCATGTTAAAAGTGATTAAACACAGAAGTAGGTGCCCAGAGAGATGATGGATTCTGGAACATGGGGTTGAGTGACACGACCTAAACTACAAGTCTAATTTACAGTTTGTTTGGTAAGCAAGAGGTTGTGCAAGAGGATGTCTCTCTTTCCACCTAAATTATTCTCTGTTTATATGATTTACATTAAAACAAGTAACTGGATCAGCTCAATTTCTGTCAATGCCACTAAATTGCAACTGTGTTGGATTCTGAGAAAGCTGCACACCAGTTAGTAGAGTAAGACCATGTACCAAAATGAGGATTTAGAGGCCTTCTTTCAAGTATTTGGTCTAATACTTTTGACTGGGCATAGAAGGTTGTAAGAAAGCACAAGAAATTAGTTATAAAATAAGAAAAGTTGCCCAGACTCAGCAGTGTTAGGGCACCAATTTCTTGTAGTCTAGTATTCCAAAAATCAAGGATATCAAGGATATTCCTTTGCTTCTGCTTTTGATGTAGTCTGGGCACTGTTGTGTCTTAGTGAGTGTTAGTAGGTGTTGACATTTCTGCACACCAAGGTGCGTAGGAGATTTTTATATCAGTTTCTGTAGTCTTCAAAAGGGGATAACTGGGTGTGCTGAGTAACTGCTTTCTTAATTACTGTGTATCAAAATACCCTGAGGAGGCCATCCTAACTTACCAGAAAGGATGTTCCTCTCACCCTCCTTTATGACTTCAAGATGATCTACCCTTTCAACTTGATGCAGAATAACTTTGAATGAAAATGAACTTCAGAGATGAACTCATGTACATCACTGCCTGGAGTAGGTTTCTTTAACTCAGGAACTTGTCAAGTGAAGTTTCCAACAATTCTTGGGATATAAACTCCACAACCTCTCTGGGAAGCACATTCCAGACACTTGACAAACTTTGGAGTAAAAAATTTTTTCCTTATATTTATTTGGAATTTCTCATGTTCTGGCTTGTGTTCACTGCTACTGTCTGTGCATCTTGCATCTGCAGACATGTCCTTTTCCTCTCATCTTCTAACTCTGTGTTTTGCATCTCCTTTTGTACTGCCACAAGATGCTTCATACAGACAAGGAAGTTCTTGCCAGCATTGGTGGGAATGGTTACACTTCAGGAAAGTGGAGCCTATCTCAAGGCTTTGCTTAGCACAGAACTCTCATTTGATCATCGCTGCTAATGGGGGTGATACAATTTGTTGTTGTCCCATAGGAAAAAATCCCTTGGTAGTTAGTGTGAGTCCTGTGCAACAAAAGTCCTGTGCAGCAAAAGACTTCAAATGCTGGGCCAGAGACTCTGACCCATAACTTATCAAAAGTATTAGTGCAATAGTTCTGTTTGACTTTGCTCCAAGTGAGGCTCTGGCACAAGAACAGCTTTGAGGTAGTGGGGGACTCTGATTGTTCCTCTCTGCTCTTAGACTCACATACAGATTTCCAGAATTTAAAATCAAATCCCTAGTCATTTCTCTGCTTGTTTTTGAGACTTCAGCTGGGCAGAAGATAGGATCGCAGGAGGTAGGAGCACAAGGAGCTACAGATAAGTAGCAATTTGGCAGATGAGAACTAGGAATCATTAGGAGGTCGGTACAATTGTTAGCAGAAGAGGCAGAAGAGGCAGACTGAATCCTAGCTCCTGCCACAGGAGAAATGAGAACCTTTTACATGCTGGATTATGCTGTTCCCTGTCAGTAAAGCAAACAGCTGCATCTCACTGAAGGAGAGCACTTAGTAAGGAAGCTCAATGTCAGTCTGCCCAAATCTACTGTGCTGTTGTAAATGAAATTTCCTTTAGTGGTAAGCAGACACCTGTGGCCTCTGCACTTCCTTCTTTCTATTCAAGCTGTGACCCCTGGCTTCTGTCTCAGGGTGCTGCTAACACCTGGCAGACTGGGCTGGCCCTTAGAGAAGACAGTAAAGGTGGCCCCAGCTTAGTCAACACTCACATTGCTAATGTTTATTTGAAATCCCAGTTAAAGGATGGGATCAGACACTGCTCTTTATTTAAACTAAAAAAGAAGTCTGTTTCTAATCAGCCTCACTGCTGAAAAAAGTTCAGGTTTGCATAATCTTTAAAGACTTGCGTACCAGAGAATGAAATAAGAAAATGCTTCATAGAATTTTGGATTTTTTTTTTTTAAACCTCATTATTGGATGTGGCATCATGGAAAGGTGGGTTGAATTTTGAAATCTTGGGGGACAATATTGAAATTCACATCTGCCAGTCCACCAGCAATCTCTTGCCTGATTGAAACACAGGCATTAATTTTAATCACATGGGCAGAAATTACCTTCAAACAGAAAATAAAATAGAAGATTGATAAAAGTCTTACCACCTTCAAGCAGTTTCAGCTGACATTAGTGAGCTTTAAATTCTGATTACAGTGGTGACATTATAAATGAATATGTTCATATGGTCACTGTTTATGAATTTCAGGTCTAATCCAGTCTTCAGTTTCAGCAGGATAAAAATTACAATTAATCCATGAATTTCAGCTAGAGAAATTATCTTCTTCATCAGATAAATTTTTCATGAATGTACATATCACTTTTCACTGAAATGATATCATGGGAAGGGTTAAACACACCCACTGTCACACGTAAGTGATACCGTGTGAGATCTACAGACAGATTATCTAACAAGTAGTGCAAGAAGGAGAATCTCAGCATTTCAGCAGACTGAAGAAAAGGAAATGAAACCAGAAAGGCTGACACATATGTAAAGAGGTTGTCTAGACCCTTGTGGTTTTGGTGAGTTTCAGGAAGCAGTTGAAAGTTTGTAGATCCTCGGATCTGGTGCTTTTTGTTGATCACTTGCAGGCTGCCTAGAAGATGCGTGCTTGCAAATGCCTCATCATAGGTCATGCATAGTCCTGGACTACCTTTCCCAGGCAGCCTGCTTGTCCTCTCCTTTTGTAGTGGCTTGCTTGTATTCCTTTGTGGAGCCTAGTGAGTCACTCAAACTTGTATAAAGAAGGAATGATTCTGTTTCAACTATCAGTTGAAATCCACAGCTATCCATGAATCCACAAACTCAGGCTGGTGAGAGGCAAGTAGAAGCCTGGCACTGTATGAATTCTTAGGCTGATCCACAGACATTTTCACACAGAGCCTGATTCAAAAATAATTAGGAAAAAAAAGGAGGGGGGGGATAAGATGAACAAAGCATACATCTCTAACTTCCCTTTCTTTTCCTAACTGATGCATTTAATTATTTTTCAATAGACGATGAGTCAGTTTTGAATTGCACACCCTACAAGGGGCTGAGAATTCAGACTTCATTTCAGATAGGTGGTCTTTTCCAAACTAGAGCTGACTGTAACATGATTCTGAGATCACTCAGTAGAGCAAGCAGAGAGAATATTCTGTGCAGTCTCTACAGGAAATCACAGACTGATTTTTAATGAAGATATAAAACTATGTCTCTAATTCTAAATAATCAAATATAGGTCAACCAAATGGCCCATAATCATATTTTATTTTTTGTTCAGGGACCAATAGGACCTACTGGACCCAAAGGAGAACTTGGTTTCCCAGGACGCCCAGTATGTATTATGCTCTCAACTGGGATAAAGACAGAAAAACTTGCTTCTGAACATACTAAATTATTTCTACTTATTTTAGGGCCGTCCAGGACTGAATGGACTGAGAGGAGTGAAAGGTGATCGAGGTGAAGCATTCAATGTAAGTTTTTTGTATTTCAATTAGTTGAAAAATAAAACCTGTTAAAATCTGAACTCTGATTTATATTGATTCCTTTCAAATGATGATGGGACTAAAATCCTGAAATGTTCTAGAAATAATTGTATTTCTGCTACTTTTCCTATCTATCAGTAGTTATTGAAAAGTCAACTTCAGGGTCCTTCTGGGCAGTTCTTGCAGATACACATGGTTGTGTCAGCTCCCAGGTGTAACAGTTATACGTGTCATTCATTGCTACCACAGCAGCTTCAAATAGCAAAAGATTTGGAATTCCAGTTCTTTATATATATCAAGAACTTCCTGGTCCAGGGCCCCAGTGTGACCTCTTATGATGTGAAGATCCTCCCACAGGCTCTGATGAGCTTTCTAGCCCAGGTACAAACAGCACTTGAGCATATCACAGGGAAGTGGTATCTACTTTACTAACAAGGAGATACTAATACCTGCTACCTCCTGCAGTTACATGTACCCAAAATAATGACCTCTGCACAGAAGACAGCATATCCATGCTCACCTACAGCCTGTAATTGTGGAATGACAAGTGGTGAACCAAGCTCCTGTTGCTGCAAGTCTGTTCTCACTAAAAGATTCAAACAAGTTGTCCCATGACAGACATTGAGACTGGACCACACAACAACTAGCACTGCTGGGCATAAACAATAAGCTTCACAACAGCAGAGTAATTTGTATGGTTGTTCTGATATCATGGGAAAATCTGTGCTAGAAAAATTGGTGCCCATGCTGCAACAGCAGCTAATGCTATTTCATTAGCATCATAGATAATGTTGAAAAAAAAAATACAAGGGTTTGTTACTGTGTTAGCTTAAAGTCAGTATCACTATATTTCAGCAGAGCAATTTTTGTAAATGGATTCTGTTGTAGGAAGCCTCTGGTTTTACTTTGTTCAAAAGAAAAAAAAATACGGCATGCAAACTGCAAGGCACAAGTGTCCTATCTAGCTAAACAATAAATATAAGTGGTATGATATTGTTTTATTTGAGTAGCAGGGAGACTGAGAATTGGTAAGAATCTTCACAAAATTGGTAAGTATTTAAGTATCTCCACAGCAAAAAAAGACCTGGTATTGAATGTGGCTTACACCTCTAGAAGAAGGTATAAAGAGAAATATAGTTCCTGGAAAGGCAAACAGACAAATTAGACAGATCCTAATTGGAAGAAAATGACAGAAAAATTACTACCCACTGACAGAAAATATGAGAGTAGATTTTCTTTTCCTTCATATCTTCAAACAATATTAAAGTTCATTTTCTGGATTGTCTGCCTTAACCACATAAAAGCTATTGTAGCAAGTACAACTAGATGAAGTACATTAGACAGACAGGTTAAAGCAAACAAGCAAACAAAAGAGGCTATTTGTTCTAGTAGTCCTTCCTGGAGTGCTCAGGGAAGAAAAAATCTAATGGATCTCTAATTATTGATGAGATGACATGTCACCATATGAAAGTTGCATTGATGTGGACTGAAAGGTGAATACAGCCTTGTGCCAAGTTTTCAAATTACACAGTAGAGAGCTGACACACATTTTTTGTAAAAGGCAGTCAGGCCTCCAGTCTAGCAGGGGTCCTGAGTTGCTAATTAGCATGTACATATCTGACTGGCACTTGAAAATTTATGACTCTTAGTAGTCTTGAGAGATCTAGATCAGTGTAGAATATCTAATTTTCTCTGGATGAGAGATAGTCTGTCTTTAATTTAGTTTCAATATGCAGTGCTTTAAGTGTTCTGGTTTGCAGCTGGGGTTTATTTTTTGTCTAATATCTTCCTTCTTTCACTTTCTATTTCTAGGGCCTCCCTGGCTTGCCTGGGCCCCCAGGGCCCCCTGGACCTCCAGGACGTATACTTTATATCAAAGGAGTAAGTACATCTGGGGATCAGTGACTGGTTTGTAACAGAACTGCACTGCTTTAGAAGCAGTTTGCAAAAGGAAACATCAATACTGGTTTCAGTCAACACAGTTCACTGTGGGTGACCTTGCTTGTGTGCAGAGAAAAAAGATCTCTCAACCAAAGCCACTATTATGGAAGAGTTTTGCCCCCACAGCCACTTAGAGAGGCACATGATGACAGACCTGGCACCAGCTGGGCTTTCTTCTAGAGAGGTGGTGGTTTTGTTTCCAGGCCTAGCATCATCAAAACTGTTAGATCTATATGGTGTGTGACATGCTGTATCATACCTCTGCTCATTAAACTAATTTCCTTCCTCTTTTCAATAGACAGTTTTCCCAGTCCCTCCCAGGCCTCATTGCAAAATGCCAGTAAGTCACACATGCAGAATCTGCACTTAGCAGGATGCATGGCCATGACAGAACATAACCAAAGCAGCTGTACACCTAAACATCATAACCTTGCAGCTTTTCTCCCCCTGCCTTCTGCTTTGCACCAGGAATGTGTTTTACTTGTTCTTCAGGATAACAGATTCTCAAGTGTTTAGCCATACATGAAAACTTAGCCATGTATAAAATATATAACAGAACTAGAAACACTAGACTCTTCTGCTTAAAGCACTTTGATTACTTTTTTTTTTTTCCTAATACTCTTAATGCCTTTCAAAGCTTGTGTTTCCATAGTTTAGGAGTTGCTCTGGGGACCTGAATGTGTATGCATACAGGTACAAGTATTTTTTTAGATGTATGTATAAATACAGTCCCCATGTTGTTATGTCTTTAGCTGTTTTTAATTTGCCTGTCCAAAATAAGATTTGTTATTATTTGTTATTATTCGTGGCATGAAAGATGCATCAGAAAAGATCATGTTCTTTATTTGACCCTCAAATGCAATCGGTTCACATAGAATGGCAGCAGGTGAAGATCTGCTCCTCCTTTTCAAAGAGTATGACAAAGCTTTCATTACCTTCAAAGCACCTGCAGTTTCACACATAGTATGAAAAGAAAGGAGATGGATTTCATATTTTGAGAATGCTCTAGTGCTCCCTTAAATCTTCTCACTCCCATTGTATAACATTTTTGTACGTTGATAACAAATGTCCACATGTATAATAATAATCACACGTGTATTTGTCAGTCTCACCTCTGAAACCTGACTGGACAAGACCCTGAACAACCTGCTGTAGTTGATCCTCCTTCATGCTAGACAACCTCCAGAGCTGCCTTCCAGACTCAACTCTCCTCTGATTCTCTGTGGAATGATTCAAACAAAACAAGCCTATTTTCTCTGAATTTCAGATAATAATAGCAAATTTTCAGGAAGGTTACAATCAGTGAAAAATAGCACTAACTTTTAAATGCACAAGTAATAGAAACATGTACTTGTAAACATCTCTTCATGCACCTGAGTGTGTTAAATAGATTTCTCCTCCATTTGTGAGTAATCTCCTAAACCTATCCAAGTTTATACATAAGAAGTCTGCTGTTCATGACTACATAAATGAGTGTCGATAAAGAACTACAGACTGAACCCCACCAGTTTTCCTCATGGGGACTGAGCTTCTGAAGTTAATGGAGTTATCCATGTGAGTATGACTTCTATGGACTAATAGAACAGGATTAGCCAGATACAGCAACTTCCATTTTTTCATACACTTGTTTAGTTTCCTATAAATAGTACTAGAGAGTACCAAGATTTCCAGGCACTGTGCCACATTTCAGTTCTTGCATCGTCCCTATTTTGAAGACAGGCACAGAGGTAGGTAGCATGCCCGTGTTACAGGTAGCTGATGTCAGAAGAGGATAGACTACAATAGCTTCTGTCTCCCCTTTGTGCTCTCAATGCATCTGGAGCACAGGTTAACATCAGACATAAAATAGCCCTGGTCTGATGAAAAGACTTCTAGACACAAGCTGTTATCTCACAGTCAAAAATCGAATCCTGCTTCCAAACAGTGTTGTAAATTCAGAATTGTTCTTGGAGAATTAGTTTTTCTGATGCCTCATTGACACAACAGAGGGTAGGATTTGCTGATATCTCCAAAATGCATGACGTTACCCTTGTGCTGAAAGCATGTTGCATGTCAAAGAGAGCATAATCCTCATAAAAACTTGATCAGTTAATACTCAGATCCTGTCAAACTGAAGATAAGCTCAGGATGTTGTTATAATATTTACTAGCATGCAAAATTGCCAGGCTTTTCACTCACACTAAGTAATGCATTTCCATTGCTTAATATGTATGGATAATTTTTGACTGATTTCTTTATCTGAAGGTGAACACTCCCTATCCTGCAAATCAAGAAGTTCTTAATGACCATGGTGAGTATTTCTTTTCTTGTACCTTGGTTTAAGTAAGTTCTTTTTTTTTTTTTAATTAGGTTTTTCATACTTAAGATCCTTTTGCTTATTCTTGGCTATTGTA
>WEIU01003279.1:76373-87222 GCA_013389925.1 Aegithalos caudatus
GAAGGGAAGGGAAGGGAAGGGAAGGGAAGGGAAGGGAAGGGAAGGGTCATGATAAGGAGAGTTGGGCCATTCAATGATCATGAGTGAGACAGGCATAGAGGGACAGGAGCCATGTGCCCCACATATATGGAAAAGTCTGCTCCCACTTTCAGCGGTTTGGTTGTCACTGCTACAGTCTCTGCTGTTTTCATGTTCTCATTCAAGTTCTCATGAATTTCTGTTGCTTTTATGGCAGGCACAAATGCAAACAGAGATTCCTGGGGACTGCACAGTTCAGCACACTTAAAAGGAGAAAAGGGAGACAGAGGTGCTCCAGGACCACCAGGTATACTTATTGATATCCTGTGGAGGAATATATGTTTAACTTGAAAAGCAATTCAGCAAGATACTTGGATACTTATCTCTGCAGCCTTACCTGCCTAGAGATTTACACCAGTGTTCCTCGATGGACTGACACACAGAACAGAAAAGCTCAGAATGTTATCCAAAATGTCTGCTAAAAAGACAGACTGCACATTTCTGAGCATTAAGAATGTGTTAAGTACAAGAACAGATATTGAAATGTAAGTGTCTGGTCAGACATTTTTTTACAGTTTAGAAGGACATCATGGGCACTTCCTGAGATATTTTGTTGTCAGCCTTTCTGTGCCAATTGTGCTAGAATCCAGTGCCTCACATTTCAGAGTAATACATCTGTGCATTTGGAGATCCAGGCAGTTGGTTGGTGGTGACAGTCCCACTTCTAACAGGAGATGGAAATAGATTATTTCCATTTCAGCCAAATTTTTAATATTTCATGATTTATTTGTGAAAATCATGAAGACTCTGTCTGCACTGAAAATACCAATTCACTAGCAGTAGGAGCATCATAAGAATTATTCCTCACCCAAAGATTTTCTTTCTGTATCAAAAAGTTGATATACATTGTTAATTCTTACAAATTCAAAAAGAGGTACAGAAACAAGCATCTGTTGGAAAAGATTGTAATTACAAATGCTTCATTTTCTGTACATTTTTTGAAATCTCATATACTGAGATAAGGCTTTGATCAGTGCCAGAAATCATTTGAAATAGAAAATAAAGTATATTGAATTAATGTTGCTATAGCATATTTATAGTAATTTTCCTTTAATGAATGCATTGATAATAACTATATTCTCCTCACATAATAACTATATTAACCCCTCACTATATCTACATGGATATTTCTGTCTTTGTTCCAAAGACATAATTCTGCTGTCTGAAGATGATGTTTTGGTTATTTGGAAGGCAACATCTGTTTGTTGCAATAAAATCAATTTTCCTGTCTTGTCCTCAATAATTTTTATATATCCAATGTCTTAAAATAAGCAGTTAGTGATTTCCAGTCACCTTGTCAAAAGAAGCAGCAAGAAACTTCCCTTTCCCAATAAAATTTTTAAAAAATTCTCTTTTGTGCTGGCATATCCACCTTGACCATGTCTGCTCCTCTTCAGGTTCTGTATTAAATGTAAATTAATGTCTTAGAAGCATTTTCCTGCCTATATCTGATTTCAGGTGCTTCATAAGGAGATTATGAGAGAACTGTGCTTATGATTTTGCTGTAAAACCTCAGCTAATAAAGGATGGCAAAACTAACACAGGAATTCTGGTTAAACTGAAAACTAAATTCCCTTTTCTCCTAAAGTAACAGATTCATTCATTTGATCCAATAGATCAACAGGCTCCAGTATTTTGTTCAACAAGAAGTTGAAGCATGCTAACTAAGACTAATTCTGTTGCTACTTTTAAAAATGTTCATGTTTGATTTTTGCTTAATGATGTAGTTGCTAAAATATTCTTTCATACAAAGCAGTTCTCTAGTTCTCGCAGGTGTCCACATAACCACTGACAGGGAAAATTTACAAGCTGGTCATTGCATAATTAAACAGGAGTTTTAAAAAAACCTTTTCTGAGGGGAAGGTGGCTGAAACTCTTTCCACTACATTTGTTGAGTTCCAGGAACCAGAAAAGCTTTTTGAACTGTGGTATTTGTCCATGCAGTGGATTTATTTTTGCTCCTCACAAAATATCACTTCTCCAACCTTATAAACAGGGTCTATTAACTGATAACATGCAAAAATATGAAGCCAACACAAACAGTGTGAGGGGAAACTCAAAAGACATTGACTTCATGTAACTTATTCAGATCTAGACTCATCCTATAAAGACCTCATATAGTGTTCAGTGTAGAGGTCATTACTAAGCAACATCTGAGAAGGACACCTGCCATTCCATTCGACCTCTCCCTTCCTTTCCCCTCACAAGGATCAAGCAGATAACTGCTGCAAGCTGTAATTGGTAAGATTGGAATAAAATCCAAGCAGGTGCCATAATGAAAATACATTTTTGCCCCACAATGTCTGCTTGATTTAATTTTATCTGAGGTGGCACTCTGGGAAATGAGCCCTATGAATGGCAGAGGGTTGGGCCCAAAGATCTCAAAAATTAATCAAAACACATTTGAAGGAAATGCATTGGACTGTTATGGGAAGCTGCAAAATAGGGGGTTTTTTTCCAAATGTACACCAATACGATGATATTTGAAGGCTTTTTGAACCTTTTGTGCTGGCTTGACAGCTTTGGCTGACCAACATTGGCAGACAACAAGGGTGGTATAACCATTGAATCTGATATTGGTTTTCATTGCAGGAAAATGTCAAGCAAGAGTTAGTATACAATTGGCAGCACAGCAGCAACACTATCTCTTTCTCTTGTCAGCTCTGGTACAGAGCAGGAAAGACCACACATCTACTGATGAATTACCCCACTACCAGCAAAACATACAAAAAACTTCTATCTTCTAACCCCTTCCATCAAAGGGGTTGACTTGGATGCTTCTCCTTCACTCCTCTTCCCAGCTGCTATGTTTCCAGAACAGTGGGAATTTTTTTTGTATTTGAACCTTCTTTGCTTCTAATTTTTTGAAAATCCCAGTCAGATCCAGAATTTATTAAGGTTTAAGAGTGGCAGACAAGATACAGCACAGACAAGACAGGCTGTATAAGTCTTGCTTTGTAAGGAAACCAAACTAAAAATATCTGTTTGATATAAAGGTTAATGCTATTATTGTAAATAGTTTTCCTTTAAACTCCTAAACCAGTAATACCAAAAGCAGTGCTTTTAAAAGGAAAATTACAGATAATTATTGTACTTTTTGTATTTTCTTCATTTTTCAGGTCCACCTCTGCCTCCATCATATTTCAGCCACTTTATTAATAGCATAAAGGTAATTATATCCTGTCGCCCTGTTCTTTTCTGTTCTTTTAGCCTTCTGATTGTTTACATACTTAGGAGTCAGATTCTCACACATTTTCTATAAACAATACTATTGTTTACATTCCTCCAGTTAGGAGAGACAATTGATAGACACCTTTTCAGACCAGTGGAATTGAAGAGGTTGAACCTCTATCTTCCAATGTGGTCCATTTCTGTGAAATGTATATAAGGTGAAATCAAAAAAGTAAACTCCTCTTTTCCTCCTCTCACTCTGGCTCGGTCATCTCTGCTGCGTCTCATCGTGGCGTTCCTGCGTCAATATCCCATTTGTATTTGAGTTCTGTTAAGTTTTTTTAAAGTGTTCTTTACTATAAATTAAGGACAAATCAATGCAACATGAAATACACAAATATAAGGGCATCAGCAATTACAAATTATATTAATTTCTTAAACTCCAGCTACCTTGGCAAATTTATTACAAGCATAGAGGTAGCAGTTCTCAGAGTTCTATAAAGATTACTTTTGAAAGAAACTTTATTACTGAGGCTTTTTAACTTCCCAGTGGTATTAAAGTGAGTCATAATTCACTGTTACCTAACATATCCACCTTAAATGAATGCTTTTGTTTCCATGCAAGCTCAGGTAAAAGACATCCATTACCTAAAAGGCTTCTAGAACACTGGGTGAGGGGAAAGGGGAGTGGAAATCACTTCCATGTCATGTTATTTATCTTTTAAGCACATTGAATAAAATTATGGAAACTACTTTTCCTGGAAGCTCTTACAGCAAAGTATACCCATCCCTTGATTTGTTTGGTCTTTCTCTGTTCCATTATTCTCTTGACCGCTTCAAGTGACAAAAATTAATAAAAATATGATATTATTTAAAATGGTTTTGGGTGAATAAGACTCTTTATCAGTAAAAGAACTGAAAAAAATTGAATCAAATTATCATTTAATGATGCTACCAAAAATGTTGTGCTGACAGTCTCTTGGAAGAACTCCTAGTGCTGCCTGATTTTAGGATTTTATTTCTGCTTGGCTGAGTACACCCAAGTTATTCCTATGGCATGAAGTGTCTCGTTAATGTGTCAAAGCTAGTAGGGTTTCTTTGGCCTTATAGTGTAATGTCTGTAGCTTTACAGATTTAGCTGCCAAAATACATTTTTCATCTAGTTCTTCAACTCCCCAAAATGGCCTGGAATAAAGAAACCTTTTGAGTCATGTTTACTGGAAATCTACAAAGACTAAAAGTCAGAAGAGGATCTATACATAGCCATGTCCTCTGGCTGTCTGCAGATACCTGCCATTCTTGCTTTGCCCTTTGCCTCTTCTATCCACAGGTCTATTTCTCAGAAACATGAAAAAAGTAGACAAAAAAATAAAATTGAAGGGGGAAAAAAGCAAACAAAAAAGAAAAAATTAATGTGAGGAGGAATGTATAAATGCTGTGGCTTATCTTGCCATAATAGTGCAGTACATAAATGATTCTTCTTACCTATTGCACTGTTTCCCAGACTAACTGATAATCAGAACAGAAGATATACTCTTTCAAGTGTCTGCAATTTTGTGTGGTGTCTCCTCTGTTATCCTGGCACACACCCCAACCTGCTCTGCTCACTTTGTTACGTACTTTCAAATAGCTGTCCATTTGATGTCAATCTTGCTTTGCTTTTTCCTTGGTGATGGAGGAAAGCACAAAGCCAGGCTTTTATGCTTCCTCCAACTCTCTCTTTGTGTCCAGCTACAGCACTGAACAAGGTTTTTCTGGGCAGAATAACAGGAAACAGCAACAGCAGCATTTTTTCTGCATCCACCTAACCCCACCCCCCTAGCCCTTGCCCTGAGAGAGCCTTGCAGCCTCAATAGAGAAAGCATTCCTTTTCATCCCATATCACAGAAGAAAGTGATGTCAAAAACATAATTTCAAGCAGGTGCTTTCCTTTACCAAACTCAGAGATTTAATGTAAATTTAAAAGTTTAGTGCATTGTGTTCTTGTCTTACGTCAGATCAACATTTTAAAATACATTTTATTCAAAGGGTGAAAAAGGAGACAATGGAGTCACTGGAGTAAAAGGAGAAAAAGGAGAACCAAATGGAGGTTTTTTTCTGACAGGACCTCCTGGACCACCTGGAAGACCAGGATTAATTGTAAGTCATAGAAAATGTAGAATGGGAATGTTTGTGACTATGCATTTTGAATTAATTTAGAAGGCAGTAAAAAGAGACAAACATCAGAATTGCTAGGGCCTATATAAAAACTGACATGTTAAGCATTAGTTGAATAGGAGAAAATTGCCTTAAGTGTAAATACAGACACTTCATTGTTGTGCATAGAATTACTTTGCTGTGAAATACTGAAGTAATGTTATGCTCAGCTGTCTCATATAGCTACACCAGTATGTAGATCATGCTGTTAACAGTATTACAAATCAAAGCAGCGTGTATAATTTGTGATGCTACTACTTATATCCCCATAAATACCAAAATAGGCTATATAAAGTTAGTCAGAGGCTCACTTGAAAATTATTTGCTATCTAAATAATTAATCCTATTTTCCTAGTAATCCAAAAACATGACTGAAAAGACCAGTGTGTCGCCATCTGGACCATTTCTATAAAATTCAGCCACTGTCTACTGTCTACCTTTTAATTTTATCTTCTGGAAATTGCCACCACAGCTGCTTTGAATAAAATGCACCAGTTATTTGGAAATTAGTTTATCCCTGGGATCTGGCAAGAAATGTGTTCATTGCATTCCTTTATTGCCATGTCTGTGTCAAGAACCACAAATGAGTGGGCCACATCTGAGGGTGAAGTATCAGGTTAGAAAGACCACCCTCAAAAATCCCCCTGGCTCTATTCCACATTGCTGAGAACCATCTCCCTGTTTAGAAACTGTTCTACTGGCAAGAAGGAGCTGGATGTCACAGCTGAGCTCTCCTTTTCCGAGGTCCAGTGTATTCTATGTCTGCAGGATGGTGTGAGCACAGGGAGCACAAGCCTTCCTCAGACTGAGGACACACTGCTAAACTGGAAATGGAGTTGAAGGCTTTTTGTTCTGCAAGTCTGGCATCTGGAGAGGTTAAGGGCTAACACTTGATCACAGCAAGGAGAAGACAGCACTCGTCATGAGGAGTACACCCTACATAGACACACTTTACGTTAAAGTTCTCCATAAACCCTCTGAGCCTATCAAAGCAAGCAGTCTCAGCGTGAGCAGAGTAGAGACCCAGGACTTTGAGAGCACTGTTGAGACTTCCGCAGGTATCATCTGCTCAGGGATAGGTATGAGAATTTTCAGAAAGCTTTCTGAAATTAAAATCCTTGCCTTTACTTCAATATGTGGTTAGAATTTCCATTTTCTATTATACCTATGCCTCCTTGGAGAAAATTACATACAGACTCATGTCTAAATGGCGGTGTGGTGGCAGGCATCTGGTAAATGTTGCCACCAGAGGTGATGGCCTTGCAACAGTGAAATCAATATGTTCAAGGAAATACTTTTCATCACTGACAGGGACCAAAAGGGGACTCAGTTGTTGGACCCAGAGGACCTCCAGGGCTACCTGGTTTACCAGGCTTGCCAGGTTATGGAAAAATTGGACCTCCTGGCCCACCAGGACCACCTGGACCACCAGGTCCCCCTGCAATATATGGCTCAGGTGAGCTTCTATGTGTATATGAAGTGTACAGTACTTTTCAGTGTACAGCCACGTGCCCAGAGCCCATATGTGACCAATTCTTTCATACTTGACAGGTCGTTCCACCTGCCCACCATCTCTGCATACCTGAATCAGGTTGCTCCCTGCTCTCCTCCTGCCCTCCACCAGTTTCTCCTAGGTGGGGAGTTGGAACTGAGAGCACAAAAGAGACATTTTCTCTGCAGAGGATTTTCACTGACTAGTGCCATAGGAGTGCTAGTGCGTGAAGGATCTTGCTGTGGCGTGGCTGGGAGGAAGTCTGCATAGTAGAGATAGGTTACATTGACAGCTTTGAAAAATCCATCAAATTCAGCAGCTGGCTAAATTTGGGACAAAATGCTCTTCTTGGGGGAATGGAATTAAATCCAGCTGGTGCCCATCACAAGCGTTTTTCCCAGGGCTCAGTATTGAGTCCAGACCTATCCAATACCAATTATCTGGGTTGGGGGATCAAATGTACACTTTAGTGAGTTTGTCCCCAAGTTGGGCATGAAGGTTGATCTGCTGAAATGTTCTACAGATGGGTCTGGACAGACTGAACCAATGGGCCAAGGCCACCTGTCTGGGGGTCAGTAAGGCCAAGTGCCAGGTCCTGCCCTTGGGTCACAACAACCCCAGGAAGCTCCACAGGCTGGGGACAGAGTGGCTGGAAAGCTGCCCAGCAGAAAAGGACCTGGGGGTCCTGGTTGGCAGCTGTTGAACAGGAGCCAGCTGTGCCCAGGTGGCCAAGAAGGCCAATGGCATCCTGGCCTGTGTCAGCAATGGTGTGGCCAGCAGGAGCAGGGCAGCAATCGGGCCTGTACCCGGCACTGCTGAGGCCACACCTCAAGTCCTGTGCCCAGTTCTGAGCCCCTCACTACAAGAATGACACTGAGGTGCTGGAGCAGGACCAGAGAACAGCAACAAAGCTTAGGAAGGGTCTGGAGCACAAGTCCTGTGAGGAGCAGCTGAAAAAGCTGGGGGTGTTTAGCCTGGAGAAAAGGAGGCTCGAGGAGACCTTATGACTCCCTACAACTGCCTGAAAGGAGGGTGTAGCCAGGTGGGGCACTCTCTTCTCCCAGGTTACAAGCAACAGGACAAGAAGAAATGGCCCCAAGTTGTACCTGGGAAGGTTTAAATTGGATATTAGGAAAACATTTTTCACCTACAGGATTGCCACTGGAACAGGCTATCCAGGGAAATGGTTGAGTCACCATCTCTGGAAGTGTAACCATGACACTAAGGGACGTTTTAGTAGTAGACTTCACAGTTCTGGGTGTCACTAGTGTACGTGATGATCTAAAGAGTCTTTTTCAACCCAGGTGCTTCTCTGATTTTCTAATGAAAAGGCATTTACTCACAGTAGAGTTTAGGTCTTGAATGAGACTGCTGGAGAACTGCTTCTAAAAACTAATTGATGTGCAAATGCTGAATAGAAATGAAACTTCAGGTTGCTTACTCTGTCTTCAATGGTTTTCAACTTACTGGGTTAGAAAAGGAGCAAAATATGCCACAAATAGTCACATCAAGAGAGGAATTTTGCAAAAAAGGTGACAAAAAAGGCAGTACGTGGTTAGAAATCAAATGTCACAGTTCAAGACATTTGTGGTTTTGACTCCTTTTGGGTCACAGATTTCCTAGTGGCAAGTCTCATACTGTTAATGTTGAGCCTTGGATTCTGGTGGATGAGGTCCTGGGCTCCTCTAAGATTACTTGACAAGTATGTCTGAGAAAATGACCGGTTCCTCCCTCTAGGATCTGTGACCAGCATGGGAATTCAGCCACGTAAAACCAGAGCAGAGTGTTCCTTAATCTCAGATGAAGATGGTGTACTAGTATAAAGGGAGAATTTAACTGAATCGAGATACTGTAACAAAGATCTGTTCTTCCTAAAGTTTTGACTGGTCTAGCAAATACAGGTCTCCATTCCTGAGAACTAACAATTAGCTTGTTTTCTCACAAGACCTGTGCCTCCAGTATGCTAGTTTGGGGAGAAGACAATTTGTTCTCCCCAAGTATGTCTTGAACCTGCTCAGCCTCATTTATATAGCAGGTGAGACTTCCAATCTGTCTTCCAGTCAATGCCATCAATTTAGTGCCTATCAGAAGTATTCATCCTCTGAATAATATTTGAGAAAGAAAAAATACTTAACATGTTCAACATTGAAACATAGGTTTTCTTGAATCAGTGCCTGATCATCACAATACAGACAGATCCACAGCATCCATGAAGCACATAAAGGTCTTCAGGCCTTTTCCTGTGTAATTTAGATTAAGCACTTCTGGATATTAGCTAAGAGACCCAGTCAGACAAAACAAATTATTATTAGTATTCCATCCCTATCCTTTCATTTATGCTCTCTGCCATTAGTCTTCATCATCCTCCTACACATTTTCCTCTTTGCTTTGTAAAAGGGTTCTTTAGGCAGCACAGATTTTACTAAATGTTCAGAACAGATGTTTATTTATTCCCTATCTTCAAGGTTCAGTTATCTCTTTTAAAGCTATTACTCTCTGTAATTATGGAGTTCACATACTGTAATATGGGGAAAGAGGAACATTTTATCTACAATAACTCTAAACACTTCCGAGAGCTGACCCTCTTCCCGTGCCACTGGTATGAAGAACCTGCTCTGGAGTATCCTTGCAAATGCCTCAGTGCATACATAGATTCTTCTTGGAAAAGGTGATTTTGAGGCTCCTCTGAGTTTCACAAAACCAAACAAGTAAGGTCATTGTGTAGAAGCTCCTTCTTACAAACAGCTTTGAAGTTCCATTATCATGCCACGCATTTGCACAACATGCATGCTTTTAGTCTTCCATATCTTTGAATATGCTTTTAGTCTTCCATATCTTTGAATCTTTCCTGCCTTAAAAGAAAGAAGTTTTTACTACAGAAAACAGTTCAAGGTGAAGAAATTCACTTTTGGTGTAGAGACAGATACTAGGTACCAGGTGGTGTGAACTGCAGTCTTAGAATTCCAAGTTCATATCCCTGATATGAATTCTTTCAAAGAAATTCTTCTTTGCTTTGTAACATAAGCTGAGCTTACACGTGAATTTTTCATCTAAGGAAAAGTAAATTTTTGTTTGCCTTTAGAGCAAAAGATGGAATGACTCCATCAAAACTTATATGGGCAGGAGCAAAAAGTGCTTCCTCTTCCATGTGCACTAGCTAACAGAACAGCATTCTGGTCAATTTAAGTGAGTTTTGTTCTTCCTTTGCAGTTTCTACAACAGATTGCAATCTGTTGGCCTTAACCTCCCAAAAAACAGAGAAAAGACTGTTTTGTCATTGCTTCTAAAAAACTACTTAGAATGTATTTTCTGTAGTTTACTTGAGCTATTCAGGACATGACTATGGCTATTTAAAACTTCCACTGCTCCTGGACACCATCACTAAATGCTTTCTTTGTGTCACTCACATTTTCTCTCAAAAAATATGACCTTCAGTATGTATTGTATGCTTATTTTCTTTTAGCAGCTGCAATGCCTGGGCCACCAGGTCCTCCTGGAGAGCCAGGGTCACCTGCCACCAGGAATCTGGTAAGAGAGCAAAATAAAGAAGTTTGCTATAGAAAATTTTCTTCAAAACTTTTTGGTGGTCACTGGTAGCACTGAAAGTTCCATCCTGTGTTTTATTTAGTAGAATGTTTTATAAATCACATAATTTTAAGATGCAAGCTGTTGATTTCCCTAGCAAATCTAAAAATCATTGTGCCGGAGAATACGTGTAAATTTGTTTCCTTTTCTTATATTATGAAATTAATTGAAACTGGATCCAAGACATCCATGAAAAAAAAAAAACAGCTATGGCAGAAGTCTCAATAATTTCTAAATTACGAATTCCTAGTTTCTGTAAAAAGACAGGGAAAAAAAAAGAAAAAAAAAGAAAAAAAAAGAAAAAAAAAGAAAAAAAAAGAAAGAAAG
>WEIU01003279.1:87240-107888 GCA_013389925.1 Aegithalos caudatus
AAAAAAAAAAAAACAAAAACAAAACAAAAAAAACCACCCCCCAAAGTCCATTCAAACTAGCAGAGAGTATTCATTGCAATTCTCAGCAGAGAAACACATATTCAAAGACTGGTGCCCAAGACAAAAGACTGTAGTTGCAAGCTGGGAGCTACTGTCTCAAACAGAAGGTCTGACCTTACTTAAGTCAAAACTAAGATTAAAAAAATACATATACACAAATCTATAGTAGGGTCTGCATTATTTATAAAGCATTCATATGACTTCTGACAATGAAGAAATGAAAAAAATGTGAAATTGCACTTTTCTGAAATTTGGCCCAGTTTTAAACTACTGCAGTTCTATTCTGAACTCTGCCATGTTGATGCAGGATGCTAAATTGTAGGACAGCAACAATCTTCACTCTGTACAAAATTTGTACAAAATTGTTGTCATTCTGCTACAATCCCCAGAATGATGATGCTAGTATGCCAAATTAGCATCATATTCATATTACTTTATGGATTAAATTACATAAAAGTGACTTTATGAGCATTTCCTGCAGAAGAAGCCTTGACATTTATCTGTCCAAATGAGACTATTTAACTTGAAAAATGTTTTGTGTGTTTGATGAAGTATGTTTCATTTTCCTATTTGACAGGTTACAACATTCCAAAACATTGAGGCTATGTTAGAAAAAGTTCATTACGTAGCAGAAGGTACACTAGTCTATCTGAGGGAAACCAGTGAGGTTTTTATTCGTGTTCGAAGAGGATGGAGAAAACTGCAGGTACTATTGCACTATACCCTAAACTTTTCCAACTCCCTTCCTCACAATGAAGGTGAGGGAGGTATTTTTACAGAGGGAGAGAAGTGTGGTTGCCAAGACTCCTTATTTTTTGAATTCAGAAGCTCCTAGTGATATGTTTTTGTTCTACTCTCCTTTTTGGTTCTTTCAGCTTGGTGAGCTAATTCCTATCCCTGCTGACAGCCTTCCTCCTCCAGCCATATCAAGCCATGTAAGTACAAAATATTGGACTGTGAAAAACTGAGTCTACATATGCGATACACTTGGCAGAAGTTGTATGCAGATCCCTGCACAATGTGATTTTCCACCGAGATTTGTCAGTTCAAAATAAGCATTCTACCACTACATAAGCTTGCAGATTGATTTTGCTTGGACAGCCATCTGTTTCCAGTATCTTCTGAGATTACAAACACTACAGAGACAAAGCAACATTTACAAAAAGCAGGATAAAGTAAGCTACCCACAAAAAAATCCCAAAAAACAAAAACAAACAAAAATACCCAAAACAAAAACCCACAAACCAACAGAACTCTGTTTCATAAGCCTGGAATCAGTCGTATCAAGTTCTGATCCCCTTCAAGGAAGGTCAGAAAAGAGTTTCTGAAGAGCAGATTTTCTTTGAAAGGTTACAATCCTGTATTCAGCGTACTATAATCATCACCTGAATGTAGCTTATCCCGCAGAGTGCAGAAGGTGTACTCTAAAGCCTCAATTGTTAGTTTGAGCCTGACCCCATTCTGCAAGTTTTGTACCAACTTGCATGTGAACATGCTGTCTGTCCAAAAAAATTTTGGGAGGATGAAAATCAAGAAATTATAATGGGAATAGAGAAGGGGGTTTTGATGTCAGGTTAATTGGTCTGCTGAGAAAATGAAAGGGCAAGAGAAGCTAGGAAGGAGCAGTGATATGGAAGATGGCCAGAAACAAATGAAAAAGGTTAGAGTAGGTCAGGGAGAAGTTCATCTAGCACACTGGGAAAATGTCTAGACCTCAAGTTATAAGAAATTTTCTACAGCCTCCAGCTGACACCACCTGAGTTTCCCATCTGCTACAGCTGGTGGCTTGTTACCTATACTTGCCATAAGTAGAGAAAAAAATTTTGCTGTTCCTGAAACAATTAACAGGGTTGAGAATTGTTTCCACCCATTACATTTTCTGTTTTTACATCCTCCTTACTCTTTCAATTTTGATTTTCTTCAGCTGCTCTTCTGCTCCTACCAAGAGCAGGCTGCTTTCATGCAGGACTCCAGGTGAGATGAATCTTTTATTCAAAAAATTACTGAGTGTCTAAAATTCTGATTTTTTTTTTTACTTGTGTTCAAATAACAGGGATTTCAGTCTATTCCAGCACTGAGACCAATATCAAATATGAACAATGGAAAGCCAGCAGTAAGTATGATATCTATATTGCAGCTGCAGAGCTGTGGCTTGTAATGTGAAAATTTGCATCTTGAGGGACAGTTGTGATATTTGCTCTTCAAAATCAGAGATTTTACTTCAGAATTTTACAAATACACTTCTTTAACTTGTTCAGACATCTCAGACATAATTTGAAATTGTTCCCTCCAGGTCTATGTTCATCATCTCAGTCCCTTTCTCATCTCAAAGAAAAACAAAACTCTGAGTTAGGAATACTTCTTCACTTAGTGATTGTACCTGCAGGACAGAGTAAATTCTAAACTAACAATAGTGTAAATATTAAATAATTAAAATATTCATTACAATATTTTCAATCTTCTTGGTGCTACTTGGCTTAGATAGACACTTTAGAATTTAAGAATTTATTTAAAAGACTAAAATATTTAGACAAAGAAAGCAAGGTTACTGGCATATCTAAAAAATGAAAACCAGAAAGAAAAAAAAAGCAAGAATGTGGATTAGTTCTTGTGTCTGTGCTGTTTGACTTAAGCACGCTATTTCTTGTATTTTAAATTGATACCTAGTCACTTTCTACTACTTTTTTCCATGTTTATAGGATTTGGGATTTTGTTTGTGTGAAAACTCAAAGATTTCCGATTAAAAATATTAGCTATTTCTAAAAGATTTTTATTTTTAGGAGTATATAATCTTCATGGTTTCCTTAATGTTGAAAAATGAATTGATATTTCTGCTAAGGGTCTTATGGCTCTGAGAAACATAATGTTATGGTAACAAATAACTTTCATACCTGTTATTACGGGTACACGTGTGCTGGCAGGAGGAGGGGGCACTTGTTTTGTTTCTAACACATATCTTCCTTGTGTCATAAAGGGGTTTTTTCCTTCCTTTTTCTTCCAGTTGCATCTGGTGGCTTTGAACTTCCCATTATCTGGTGACATGCGAGCAGATTTTCAGTGTTTCCAGCAGGCCCGGCTTGCCGGTTTGACAGCCACCTATAGAGCCTTCCTCTCATCACACTTGCAAGACCTGGCCACAGTGGTCAGAAAAACAGACCGACACCATTTGCCAATAGTCAATCTCCAGGTAAAAATGGATACTTAGTGCTTGGTTTTTTAGGATAGACCATAGGTTCCCCAAAATTCTTGGAAAATAGCAGAAGCGCTAAGTTTCAGCCCAAACTGCATTTTATAAAGAAACAGATTTGCTTCATATTTCATAGCCAGATTCAAGGAAAAAAAAAAAAAAAAAAANGATGAAGTAGAAAACTGCTGTGTTATGATGTTTCTATCTTTTAGTGTGATCATAGGATAAAATGCCTATTTTTCTCATTTCTAAGAAAAATGTAAACTCTGTGCTTAGGAATGGTGTTGGATATACCCCAATGAAACAGAGAGGAGAGTCTAGAGCATGAGTCATTTTGTGGTCTCACATAAACAGACATACTCTAAATGTGAGGAAAACAAACCGTGTCTTTGTAGCATTGGCTGGCTCCCAGGACAAGCAGCCAAAGAAACCTACAGGAATAACACATGATGCTTGTAACATGTTGAACGGATGCTGCTCTGAAGTGCATGCAAACATAGAGCTTTGAGGAAATTTATGAAGACAATATTGTTTCAACTTTGATTGGAAAAACTCAAAAGCAGTTTTAGAGGAAGCCAAATGCAGAGGTTTTGCCCTGGATGTTTGCAACACTTTTCATAAAACTGTGACCTTAACAGAAGTTTCAGTATAATGTCTATATTTTCTCTACAACTACAGTAGTTATAAGCAATTTTTCAAAGAATGCCTTAGGAGGAAAAGGACAAGGGATGAGCAGGCTGAATTTTTGGAGTGTCAACAGAACAGAGAGACAACTTCGAGGCAAAGGCATGGACCAGACAGCTATTTGCATAGAGATGACAGATGAGACAAGTGTGTTCAGGAATATTATGCAGAAACTGTTGTGAAAGATGAAATCACAAGTGTTCTTAAATGTAGATAAAATTTTCAACTTACAGATAGGTCTATAAAGGTAGACTTGGGATTTGATGTAGATTTGAGATTTGTTTCGTTTGTAAAAGTGACTTTGAAATTTTAACAGGGAGAAACCCTTTTCAGTAACTGGGAATCTATATTTGATGGAAATGGTGGGCAATTCAACATTCATGTTCCAATATACTCCTTTGATGGGAGGAATGTTATGACAGATTCATCTTGGTGAGTTGATATTACCATTTATGTTTCATATGTTACATGTAAGGGTTTTTTTTCCTTTTACCAGGTGTAATAGAAATAGTGCCAGTATCTTGGGCTACTAGACGTGTGATAAAAATTTCTCACTTTCTATATGGCATTTTTCTTTGCCTTTCTGATAGTCCAGAAATGGGATATCAGTTTATGTTCCCCTTTCTTTCTCTCCTTTCTGTCTTCATCTTTACCTAACCACTCTTTGCTTCAAGCACAAGGAGTGCAGATCAGCACATATACAGGTGTGCTGTTGAATAAAGCAAAAGAGAGTTTTCCAGAAAATAATTTCTTAATCTTACCTTTCAGGCCTCAAAAAATAATATGGCATGGTTCAACTGCAAATGGGATCCGACTGGTTAGCAACTACTGTGAAGCCTGGCACACAGCTGATATGGGAGCTATGGGACAAGCATCACCTCTGAACACAGGGAAACTTCTTGACCAGAGAGTATATAGCTGCAATAATCTGTTTATTGTTCTCTGTATTGAAAACAGTTTTGTATCTGATCCCCAAGGAAAATAATTCACCTGCTGCACATAGGAATATTCCATTCGACAACAGAAAAAGCTGACATTGACATTTCATTTGTAACGATGTAAATATTTTAATTTTTGTAATTGCACATTTCAGGAAAAAAATAGACAAAGAAAACATACCTCAACACAAACCACATTCCAGTTAGGTGGAACATCTAGTGCACACATGACTGGCATAGAGCCCTTCCTTCCACTTGAACCCCATGTGGTTTGAAGCTTGCCAGCAGTTAACTCATGTACTTCAGCCTGAGCTGGAGGTCACCTAAGGGCACAAGCCAAGTGTGGTCTGTGAGGAAGATCCAGTAGCCTGCCTCGTAAGCAGTATGGCTCAGCAAGGCTGCTGCTGCTTCACAGCTGAGAAGCTGCATGCTCCATGCTCTCCTTTTCACTTGCATAGATTTTGGATACCCAAGGCACTGTTCATATATGCTCATATATACAGCAAATACTGGGAGATTCTTATGCCCTACAGAGCTCGCATTTGCAAAACAAAGCTTTAAGAACAAAGGTACTCACCTCCTCTGAGTTATGGTGGAAGCCGAGTACCTGATTCCTGTAAGTTTGTACGGATCTCAGCCTGGTGCTTACACAGAAATATAGCAGCTCCCACATCTTATTTCAACTTTTCTCTTTGCAGTTTCTAGGCATAGGACTTTATGCAGGAGGAGTGAATTTCACGTCAACAAAATCAGATCTTTATTTTGGTGCTATTGTTACCAGGAAACCTGAAAGCAATGTTAATAGAAAACATCCTGTTTAACTGGTAGAACTGAACAGCGCTAATGCAGAAAAATGAACCATTTGACCTTTATTTCATTGCATATTAGAGGAAGTAATTTCCTTTTGTGTCAGACTGACAAATGAAATATGTCTGTCATGGTTTCTTTAAAATAGGTTCTACACATTGTTATCCCACTAAGTTAAATGTAAAGTTACATGATTTTCCTTTTTGTGAATTTACCCTTCTGGCATTCACATAATTAAAGAAGTGTTAATATAAAATAACTGAAACAATTATAGGAATGATCAGGAGATGGTAATATTCTTCACTAACACTATCACCATAACATCTGAAGTCATTTGCTGATATATTTGTCTACTGCATACTTTGTTCAGCATATTTACTTATGTTTTATCAGTCAGTGACTAAAGAGGTCAAACTCCACATCCTCATTTTTTTTAAGATTTAAACAAGAATCTGTGTTGAAAATACATGCTCATTTGCTGACAAATAGAGTATTAAATAACTAGACAGCTTTTGTCAACAGACAAAAGCAAATTACACTTACAACATTAAAATGATATAATTATACAACTAAATATTTTGAAATCCAACTTTATTTTCCCAATTGATTATAAAAGCTTGTTTCCCAGAGTCAGCTGAATGATATCTTAATTTTTTTCTGGAAAAGCAAAAAATGTAAATTACTCCATTATTACAATATGGCAATAAGGCAAAAGCCATTTGTATTAAGTTTAAAATGTATGCATAACCATTCACTACACTCATTTATAGTCGACTTTCCTAAAATTCTGACCCACTCTTGTGCCAAATTCCTCCAGTTCACAGAGCTGGAAGAGTTATTTATGTACAGCAGGGTTTTGCTCTGAGTCACAGAAGGATCAAGGGGGAAAATAAAGTGCTTTTACCTGCTTCAAGCAGGAACCATCTACTTTTAATCCTTTACGGGCCAGTGAGGTCTCTGCTTGCAGCCACTCATCCACATCAGTCCCAGCTCTTCCTCTGCTAAGCTCAAGCAGCACTCAAGGAACTGGCTGTGCATTTGCCTGGAATTGCAATGACAAGAGGTGGCAGGATCATGGCATCCCACAGAAGAGGTCTGTGAAGGGGGATGAGAGAAGACTAATAAAAACATGCAGGTTTTAGGAGATACTGAACTAGAGTTTAAGTTTGGTCCAGCAAAATGCATCCAGAGATCTTTGTGCTGGTCCTTTCACAGAGCTAACCCATCTCTGTATCCTGGAGAGAGCTTAGCAGGGAACTGGAATGGTTAAGCACCAATCAATAAGTTGTTAAAAATCTCTCCATGTTTGCTTCCCACCTCTAACATTAATCTGCAGGCTGCAGCAATTCATTGTACACCGTTTAACTGAAGACAGAGCATAAACTCTGCACCACCTGGGCTGCTGTGGTGCTGAGTTCACAGGCTTGCTCACATGCCGAGGGAGATACCTTTACCAGAGAATGCCGTGAGACACCTGTTAAAAAGATGATGTTTCCCTTGGGGAAAACAATAACAGCAACACACACTTTTTTTCAAAGCTAGTGATGTCTTTAGACTCTCTAGTATAATTGAAAAGAAAAAATAATATTGATCAAGGATTTGACAGAGAAAAAAAAAATAGCCTAAATTAGCTTTCTATGTCAAAGGAGAGTACTTTTTTCAGCACTGTTCCAACATGAAGGTCAGCAGCACTTGCAGAAGAACGTTTGCTAATTCAGGTAAGAATCTGTGTATAAGGCAAAGTAATCACCAAGAGAGCATTACAGCAAGATTGAAAACACTAACTGCACAAGCAATCGATGTAGCAGTCCAAATTGTACTGAATTGCAAAGACCCCAGTATCCTGATCTAGCCCACTGGTTCTGTTAGCAGTAGGAAATCAGCAGGTCTTTTGCCCTTCTCAGTTCAGGGAGCTTTTCTCTGGGAAATCATAAACCATGTCATGTTACCATCTATCAGTAGTGTGCTGCTCTGCCTAGAAGAACTGCAGTGGGAGGAGAAGTTTCTCCTCCAATTGGTGCTATAATCAAGCCAAACCTGTGAATTTCTGCAGTGCAGCATACACATCTCAAAGTCTGACAATTAACAAAACTTGTTTAAGCTTGTAACCAAAGACTGCCAGCCTTGATCCTGAGCTGTGCAGTGAGAGAGGAAAGAACAATTTGCAGTATGTCTGGCCTGGAAGATTCCACAGTTCCTCTTCTTTGGCATTGAGATTTAGGTATTATTTCTGCATTAATGCTTGCAAGTCTTGTTTTCATTCCACTACTGTCCTGGAGGAGAGAACCTGTCTTCTAGATTTTTAAAAAATGAGATGCTAGAATTGCAATTTCATTTTGGTGTTCAGGTACCAGGATTAATACCATGGAGTTTGGCTTTTATTTGCTGGTCTGATAGTTTGAGCCTGTACCCTAACAGTTCCTCCCTGCTGTCTCTCCTTAATTCTTCAACAGTAACTGCCCAGAGATAGAAATATTTCTAGATTAACATCTACTTAACTACTGTGATACTTTAGCATTAATCTGGCCTCCCTTTTTTAAACAATCTGAGGGCTGCTATTTGCTGCATCTTAAAAGGTCTATTCTGCACCTTGGTGCCATTTCCGTTACCAGTTGATCTAAAATTTTTCCTACCATATTCCCTTCCACTGTATCCATATTGAAAAAAACCCCCACCATAACATCACCCTGTTCTAATGTTCCTAGTTAAAGGCTTTATGTACACACAACCTAACCTGGAGGTGCACCCAGAGTGCATGTCTCAGTTCCAGCAGTAGTAGGCTTTGAATGGGGGAGAGGGAAACACAAAGTCAAAACATCTCTTCGTCCTGTGTGGGCAAAAAAGAGTAATGAATAATAGACAGCACAGGCTGTGGGAATTTCTACATTGTGCCACTTTGCCTGTTGCAGAGTTCCTTTTCTTCACAGTAGCTGGTATGGGGCTGTGTTTTGGCTGTGTGCTGACAATGGTGTTGTTAACACAGAGATGTTTTCATTCTTGCTGATCAGGGTTTACACAGAGCCAAGGCCTTTTCTGCCTCTCACCAGCAAGGCAGCTGGGGGTGCACAAGAAGTGGAGAGCAGATGCAGCTGGGACAGCTCACCACAGGGATATCCCGTATCAGATGACATCATGCTCAGCATATAAAATGGGGGGAAGAAGCAGGAAGGGAGAATAATTCCAGTACTGGCATTTGTCATCCCAGGTCACCATTCCACCATTCCATTCCAGCCCTGGTCTCCTGGGCATGGCTTAAAAATGCCCAAAAATGGGAGAAGCAGTGATTTAATTCCTTGTTTTTCTTTGCTTGCGTGTGTGGTTTTTGTTTTACCTATCAAACCCAACCTTGAGTTTTCTCATCTTTGCTCTTCCAGTTCTCTCCTTCATGCCACCCTGAGGGAAGTAAGCAAGCAGCTGTGTGGGGCTGAGTTGTCATAACATGCATATGAAATCAATTCAGTATCAAACCCTGGTGTTGATCAGAGGTAACTTATAACCTTCCCTCAGCCTCCCTCAGGAACATTAGTAATGCTTCAGCAGAAAAGGGGGTGACAGGCCTGTTGGATCTTACAAGGAGTACCTAAGGTCACATTGAAATTCAAGCTAAAACGATGATGACGCAGCCTCTGCAGGAAAGATGTTTTGTATCGTGCACTTTGAGGATGTTCACACAAATAGCAGTATAATAACTGTGTTTTCCACAGAGCAGTACCAATACCACCTCACAGGTATTTTGTTTGACCTTCCTTGGTTCCAGACCTTCCTTGGTTCCAGACATACTCTTTGAGGTCCAAGCCATAATGATGGTTTGTTACCGAAAAAACACTATCACCCTATTGAGTTAGATGTGTTAGTTTTAACATCGAAAAAACAATTTGCCAGTATTTAGCTTTCCTCTACAGTTATATATTTTCACATTGCAGGCCTCAAGGTTTCAACTGAGGCTAGTCTCATCCCCAAGGCTACCACTATACTAGAAAATTATCACAGTCAAGGCAGAGCTATTAGCAGAAATATCACATCTGACTGACAGCCAAACCGTTCCCTGACACAGTTCTGGTCGGTGCCATTTGTAACCCTTCCAGCCACTTCTTTAGGAGATGATTTGTACAGACAGCATGTGCCAAGAATTACTTTTGTGAATGGTTTGAAAGAGCCAACCTATTTTGGAACAGAAAGATGTAACTATATTCACAGGTGCTTAAGCACTGTGCCTGGTCTCAGGGCTAACTGGAGTCCTCTTCCCACTGAAAGCCCATAGAGGGACTGCTGGACACATGGGTCTGATGACCACAAAACACACATCAATGGTTCTTTATGTCTTTTTGCCAAAGTTAATAATATTCCCGCAAACATTCTCCACACATGTAAACCCCATGTGCAGACTGCCTTCATTCAGGGACCTCACAAAGCCATCATTGTCCTACACAAACATTCTCAAGCTGTATATAGATATATTGTGCCATTCTGTTATCCTCACCTCTTTCAACGCTGATGAGCACATTGGTTAAGCATGGACTGACTGTTCTGGGATGTTTCAAACATCTGAGGATTGAAGGGTACTGGTTCAGTCATCCTGTACAACTGATTACTATTACCATGATGCCTTCATTAACAAACAGGGCAACACAACACATTTGTTTTGAGTGCTTTACCCAGCTGGTGGTCAGCCATCATGTTTGTGCATGCAGCCTGCCTGTTAGGAGTATGGAACAGATCCCCATTCTAGTGTCAGCAGCATCCTCTCAGGGACTTTTCAGAGCCTAGAGGTGTGCTTAGGTTTGCCTGAGACACCAAACATGACTTCCTAGAATCATCCCGCCACCCTTTCCGCCAACCTACAAGAAGCCTCCTTGATACTTTGAAATGTGAGACTGCATCCCTTGTTCCTACACCATATTAGGATAGGGTGACTGGTGTGTTGGAACTCCTGTGTTGACCAAATTCTTATGGTAAATTTGAAGAAAACCAAGCCCAAAGTCATATTACATTTCTTTTTTCAGCTGAGTGAAATGGGAATTGTTCATCAGCTTCATCAAAGCAATTTCCAGTTTGTTGATCCCATTATTTTGAAGTCCATGTTTCCTTCCAAGAAGGTATAACGAAGTGGGCCCCAAAACTTTACAAGCCCCTAGGGTACTTGGGTTTGGGAAATCCCTAGGGTACATCTGTGAACAGATTATTTCAGAAGTATTCACTACTGTACTTCATTGCCATTGGTTCTGCCTACAGAGTAAGAAACTGACTTTCTCACAGCAGCTTTTTCCTACAATACTACTTGGCAAAGTTCCTCTATCATTATAGCAAATCTGTTCTTAAACCACAAATTTATCTTGGACGTTTTCTATTCTTGATCTCAAACATTCAGGATTTGGAGGTAGTCTGTATCAAGAAGACACATCTATTTTGACACTGTATACTGACAAGTCAAGGTCTTTTAAGCGTATCCTGAGAATGTTTGCCTCTTTTGCTGAGAGCCAAAACTAATTTACAGAAGCTTATTGGCTCAAGAGTTTGGAAGAAAATGCTAAAATTTGCTATGGCAGAGATGATCTGAGTAATTAAAATATATGCCACTGACACAGCTTAGGCTTTGGGAGCTTATCTAAAAGGGTTTTCATCATGTAGAACTCCCATCTCGATCTCCATTTTCATCCAAAGAAAGCTTACAGAAATGCAAAAGAACAGACATAGGACTGTTATTTGTGCAAAGGCTTAAAATCCAGATAAAAATGACGCTATGCATTAATCCACCTGAATTATTAGGAATGGACATAGAGAGAGCTATTCAAAAGTAAAACAAAACAAAACAAAACAAGAAAACAAACAAACAAACAAAAAAAAATTAAAAGCCAGAATTCATCAAGATTCACTCAGACAAATATTTATTCACTATCTCTCTCCTTGCTTTACTGTAGCTTGATATGTCTTAGAATAGTAGAATAATTTAGATTGGAAACGGTCTCAGAAGGTCATCTAATCCAACACCCTACTCAAAGTACAGCTAAGTTAACTTCAAAGCTTGATCTTCTCAAATTGCAGGCAAACAAACTGAAGGTGCAGCAGTGGGCTCAGATGTCTACACCTCCGTTTTAAGAAAGCAAGAAGTCAGGAAGTTGGTATTATATGCTATAATTCTTTTCTGTTAGGTCAGGAAAGTGTCCAGCTGATGGATAGAGGTAATTGGCACCAAAGTCAGAAAAAATTTGTAGCCTGGGCTTCTCAAAATTTACTTCCTGATGGAAGATCTCTGTTCTGACAAAGAAAAGGTTGGGGGAGAAAAGCAAGATAAGTTAGCAGCATCTAACAGTCACCTCCTAATGTGTATGCTTTTTTTTTTTAAGAAAGTCAACTCTCCCAGCCTAACTATTGATATATCAGAGGACACTGCAAGCCTTTAGGCATGAGCAAAGTCCTGTTCTCAGACAAGTGATATATAATGACAGGTAATAAGCTACTCATTCCCACAAAGTTACTGAATCACGGTATCTTTCTTACAAAAACCCAGTTGCTCATCACCGGGAGAAAAGCTCAGGAAAACTGATGAATAATCTAGAGGAGGGATCAAAATAGTCACAGCTGTGTCCTGTTGTACTGGTACAGAGATTAAGACATAAGGTGGGAAGGGAGCATGGTAAGACAAGTCAAAACATTGGGGGAAGAGGAATAAAAACATGCTGAAATTGTGGTGAACTCTGTGAATGAGAAGCTAGAAGGAGATACAGAATTATCAGCTCTGTATAGGTTCTGTTAAGGCAAATCTGAAGTAAACACCATTGGCTACAGTCAGCTGTAAAAGGGAGAGTGAACTAGGAGAAGATGGTTGTGAAGGGCAGCCCAATTGAGACTGAGAGATGTCAAACACAGTGATGAAAAGAATTTATGTATCTATGTCCAAGATTCATGGTCCTCTAATTTCTCCTTGGCCACAGGTAAGAGACCCATGGGCAACTGCGCTGCCATTGACACTTTAGGCTATTAAGGAGCAAGAATCTTTCTGTAGTTCATGAATAGGAATCCAGAGTTGCTGTAGTAGCTCCAGTAGGAAAGAGCCTGAGTAGCACTCCAGATATCCTTAGTCTTGCAAATAAGGTCTGTGAGCACAAATCACTTGGGCATTAAACCTGTATTTTCCACTAGAATAATATGTTAGAATGTAACAGCTCCCAGGAATACTTTTGCAGGAATACCCTGATTCTAGATAGAACTCATTAACTATGTGGAGAGATTGGAGTTTAGGCAACCTTGCTTCAAAATGTTCTCTTAATTTTTAGGTAACTTACGCACTCAACTGTAAAAGAGCTACAGTGAAAAGATTTTAGCTGCTTACATCTAAATTAAGTTACTTCTAATCTACTGAAACCTATTTTAATCAAAGGCTGGTCAAGATAAGTAGAGCAGTGACTTTTGTCTTATAAAATTAGAGCCTGTTTCAAAGTTAATAGTTCATAAACAAGAGAAGAATTGGGTAACAACTCACCTATTTCACTACTTCTGGGAAAACATGTCAGTGTCTTTCATTATTATCAGTAAAATCCACTGGCAGCTGTGACTCTTCCTTTAAGCCAACTTGGAAGCATACAGAGAAGTTAACTACAGGACAAAGTTAGAACAGTACAGAACAGGACAGGAACCTGATGAGACCAAATTATTCCTTTACAAAAGGAATAATTTGAAAGTTGAAATACACACTGCATTTCATGTTCCAGTGGTTTATGGCAGTTTCCTTTTCACAGTGTTTCTTCCTCATTTTGCTCACAAGACAGCAACATCCAGAGAACTAGGATTACTCATCAAGGCATGACTGAGGCATGGTGTGGCCCAAGAGAAAGGATGATCTCATGCTTGTGGCAACAGAGCAGTGCCTAAGGGAATGTGATTCTGTCCCTGATTCACTCATGGAGGAAAAGCTCCACATAAATGGGTCCATTTTAGAGTAGGTGACAGATAGTGTGGAGTAGATCAACATGGAGTACCAGCTAAAATAGACTAAAGACAGTTCAACCAGACACAAACACCTTTGTGTTCCATGTCCTGCAGTCTTCCTTATGCCCACCTTCAAAATCATGAAACCCCACAGAGAGCATAGTATATCAAAAACACCCTGCAAACTAAAAGATACTTGTTCCTTTCTGATTTTGCTCTTTGGTTCCTGTGGATATGAGCAAGCATCAGCTGATGTGAGGCAGAATCCCATAGCCTCTCAGGCTAGAACAGGTATCTTACAAATGGTAGGAACCATCTCTTCTTAGCTAGGCTGTAAGAACTAATTCTGGTTTGCTTGTGGGTTGAGCCATTTCTGAGAGTTGATTCAAGTAGAAACTAAAACTGTATTTAAAAAAGAGCCCCAGCCAGTCTCCAAAATGTAATATTTATACAGCCCTTTGACCTTCAGCAAAGTTCTGAGAAAATATGCATACTGGAAAAAGATGAAGCATTCAGCTTCTCAAGAAATCTGGACTTCTCATGGCTTCAGTTACATCTACAGAAGGAGTAACCTCCTCTATAAAACTAAACTGCAACAGAATGATACACTAGATATACTCTAGTCTTTTGCCCTACTAACTTTTGAACATTATTTGGCCTCTTCATTTTCTGTCTTGTAATACAATCATTGATTTTGGAAAATTAGTCCCATGACCAGTAGTTGAACTGAAATTATCTCCTTGCCAAAGATGGCTTTTCCTTTCCCATCTTCTACTCTTCTTTAGATCAAATATATATATATATACACTTATTACCATAATTTCCAATATTTTTTGGTAGAACAATCCAGTGCCATGATGGACATGTTCCTGATCTTCATTTAAATTTTTTTTTTTTGTTCCTTAATAGTATCCTAATTAAATTACGAATGCAATTCTCTTGGTTTTTTGGCAATGGCCGCCCTTAAATGTGACTGCCAACAGGCAGTTGTGTTGTGCAGGTGTGATGACTGTATTTTTGCCACTACAATTGCAGAAGTTATAGGATATTAGTTTATCTAGAATCTTGATCTAGCATGCTTAAATTCTCAAGAGAGACAGTTTCTTCAGCAGTCTAGTAATCAGACTATTAAGACTTCTTGGGTAAAAGTCAGCCTTTACACTCAAGGGATATGGCTGTTGGAAAATGACTGCTGTAATAGGGAAACAGAATTCTGAGAAACAGAATGAAGTAAGTGATTGTTATTTGCAACCAGGAAAATGTTGTTTAGGACAACTACCATGCTAATTCAGACCTGAAAACAGCATGAGTTATCATTTTTATATAGGTCCAGTGTCAAAAGTCTTCTCGCTTAATAATAGCACTTGGAAATGCAGAAATAACCAAAGACTTAGACGATCTCAAAACTACATATTCTTGGAGAAAAGTTAGAAACTTAATAGCTCAAGAACTGCTAAAGAATTAAGTTCTACAAATTATTTCCACCATCTTTCTCATCACCGCATAATTTGTCATTTTATTCAAATAGACTGTTAGCCTATTTTTCTCTTCTTCAGTTTTTGTTCCTGAGTAGTTAAAACTCCATTACCTGATTTAAAGGAAAAAGCACCCATTACAAAACAACTTCCTTGGACTGCTTAAGGTACAGCACCTCTAGAATGACCTCTAGATATTGATTGCAAATGAACAATTGGAAACTTACAGAAAATACTGCTTAGAGAGACTATAGCAACAGGATTTTGAAATAACCTTGTAAAATCTGAGCTGTGATACAAGGTTTAATGCTATCACCTCAAGCAACATACAGCCACATGCACTGAAGAATGAGAGTGGATGGGGAATATGTATCAAATCTTAAAAAGCTGCAGCAAAGCAAGCAGTTCCTGTAGCATGTGATAGAACAACCTCTCTCTTCTCTCATTTGCAGTTTGCAGGGTTAATAAATCAGTGTCAGGAATGAAATATTATTTTATTAATTTTCATTAACTAATTAAATGTTATTTTCTTGTCTCCTTTTTGTTTTTATTGTGATTTTACACTCTATTGAACAAAATACTGTTTTAACAAAAAAGTGAAAGTTTTATTAAAAAAAACTTGATTTTAAAAATTTTTTTTAAGGATAACTGATATTTAATCCAAGTTGTGATCTAGATCCCCAAATCTAATTTTGAGGTCTTAGCAACTTGTCACCAGAATTCCCACTTCCTACTCTAGGAAATTTCTTGTCTGCTATGAGCCTTTATTCCATGGAAGAAGAAATCAAGCTTGTTAGGCCCACAGGATGCCTGCCTGCTAATGGGTACACAGAGAATTACAATAGGAAAACCACATTTCCAGAAAGACATTAACTTTTAGTAGGTTACACATGCTGCTCCTTCCCCACTTTAGGCAAAACTGGGTGTTTTCTGGAAGAAAATGGCTTTCCTTGATAAGCAGACTGATATAGATTATTACTTGCACCATCAAGTTCGAATGAGTAGTGTCCAAGCAGGTAAAAGCTGTACCTCCCCAGGAAAAGAAATATCCTTTCTTAATCAGATGCAAGCTGCTTTCTCTCCTGTATCCTTCTGCTGTAGCTGTAGGTGGGATGCCCCTCAGAGATACATTTCAGAGTTACCAGAGTTAAGGAGTCACTTCAGCAATGTAAGGCCTTCAAACATAATGACAAACAGCCTAAAGTAATTTCCGGACATGGCTGATGTCAGCCTTTTTTGTTTCTGGCAACCACTCCCTAAGCTACCCAGTATTCCTAGTCACTGCTGTGTTTAGCAGCATATCTAGCACTATAGACTTCTTCCCTACTTTCAGCATAAGTCAGAGCTCTCTGTAAGGAGACTTGCATTAACACCATTCTCTTTGAATAGTTCATACTTGTTTTCAAGCAAAGTTGGATTAGGACACACGTAGTAAACAAGCACAACAGCTGATGCACTTTACAAGCTGGAATGAAACACCAAGTTTAAGGGGTTTAATTGCTGTCACTGAGATCTGCTTAAAGATCTTAGGACACTATGACATGTTCACAAACCCATTATCTGTGAAATAAGGTGGGTGTTAGCTGCAGGGATCAAGCAGCTGCGTGCTGATGTGGTGCATGCTGGGTTGCCCTCCTCATAACTGGGATATAAAGTGTTCCACAGTGAATTAAAAGCAAAAAGGGCCTCATATGTCTTAAGCTTTAACTGGTCTTCAGTTAAAGGAGATGATTACCTGTGTGTTCAATAACTAAGATCTCACACTATTTAGTTTTGGAAACATTGATGAGTCAAATCAGGCAATGTTTATAAGGTTTATAAAGTGAGTAATTCTGAGTGTTACTCAGTAACTTCGAAAAAGTGATTCCTTTTGCTTGTCCCTGATTTAGAAAGATCACAGATCTTTGTGAAACTTTCTGGTTTATGCACTTACAGAAACTGCACACTAATAAGCACTTTGATATTTTCTGTCCCAGTATGAGTAAAACTGCTTGGAAAAATCAAGGACTAGGTAGGGAGGGCAATGTTGGGGTTTTTTCAATAACTTATTCTATTTTGGTAAATGTTACACATTCAGTACTTTTCCTCTTGCTGAGTTCCTTGGTGAAAATAATTTTTAAATATCAAGATGCACTGAATAGTTTTTCCAAACAAACAAACATTTAGCTACTTAGCATGGATAGAAAACTGTAAAAATTGAAGTTTTGCAACACCTTTATTTTTTATTGCTTTAGCACCAATGGTGCATACACTGTTGGTGAGAGAAAGATTCTTTATTACCCTGGTACAGTACCTCTTACACCGAAAGATTAATAAAACATTTAGTCACCACCATTAATACTATTTCCTATCACACTTACATATACTTTTACTTTAAAAGCTAAAAAAAAACCCCCAAATTAATTGGTGCCCATTTTTGGAACTAAGTCAGCCTATAATACAAGAACATTCATATCCTTGATCTTTCTCAAAGACTAAGCTATAGAACAAATTGGTTTGTATAATTGTTTATCTCACCACTTGTCCCTTTCCAAAATGTCTTTTGTTTCAATGCCCTATGTAGTTTCTTACTTTGTGGAGGTGTTGCAGCACAGAGATCCATTTGAAACTTTCATGCAGTTGCAATTCTTTTGTTTTCCATCCTCCATAAAAGAAAAGCATAAGTAGTGCTCATCCACTGACAATAACTCTTACAAAAAATAAAAGTAGCACTAGGTAAAGATTAATTATTTCATTCTCTCTCCTGTGGGTGCTGCACGTGTGTATGACTGTCACATTCTAGCACAGAAGAAAGAAATTAATCAGTGTTTAAATTGCAGATATTCCCTGTATAATAACCTGATTTACTCAATCAAAAGAGCAAGGATTTTTCAAATCTGCCCAACCAATTTGATGATTTAAATAAATCTCATAAATCCAGATCATTTGGGTTTTCTGTGTCATCTTGCTTTGTGTTCTACCTTGCATTAAAAATAATGATGACTTTTGTTGCATATTTCTTTAATTGAAATATAATTAGGTTATAATGTCATTAGTTTATTAGAAAATTTAGGCTAGGCAAAATGGGGGATTGCCTGTTCCTCTAAATTTATGTCCACCGAAAACATTATTTCCATCCTCAGTAAACACTGAGGGTTGCAGTAGGTAAGAAGTGCTTTTAAGGATTCCTTCACAGGAAATACTAAAAAACAATATTTTATCCATCCAGTTAAAATGTCATAACCATACAATGGTCATGCATTGTTTTCTATTGAACTTGGAAAATCTGTACAGTGAAATTGTTTTTTTCATCCTTTTATGGCAGGAAAAGGCCAAGCAATTATTGTAATTTTGAAGAATCTGTGATCACAGAATAGCTATTTTCTTCTGAATCAAAATGTCACTTTACAGAAAGGCATATCTTGGAAACCATTTTACTGACTGTGTCATTGACTTAGCCTCACTTGAGTAACTAGCATGTTTAAGGATGAAAATAATTAGATGCAGGCAAGAAGATCTCCTCTTTTTCTTTGTACTGGCATTCAATTTGTTCACAGATCTAGGAAGGAACCAATGATTTACATCTTTTCAGGCCATCATTTTTATTTTGTAATTTTTATTTAACTGCTCCATTTTGTATAGCAAAAACAAAGGCCGATTTTGTTGTTACTAAAGAGGACATGTAACATGAATAACTTTGCATCTCAACCAGTGAATCTAAGTACATCTCCACTAGCCCTCCTAAAGATGCCAGGTACTGCCCAGTTGAGCAAATCCCCTGCTGCACCAAAAGCAATTATGAAGCTCATAAGAAGGAAGGGGAAGACCTAAATGTTGGAAAAGGGCAATCGACAGCAGAAGTAAAAGTGAAAGAAAGATAACGGAAAAACATCAGGATGAGTCTTACAGTGATAAAGGGGAGCTAACGGGGGAAGGTGCCAACAAGAACAAGACCCAAATATCTGCCAGAGCCCATTGAATATTCAGAGTCTGTATCATAATCAGAAGTCCTTAGACCCCACCTTAATCAAGACTAGAAGCTGCAATCCTAAGAATCTGGACACGTGGAAGCACGGCAAGAAAAGGGGAGACTCTGGACAAGCAGGACCCATTTTAGTACCTTTGTTTCTGGCCCATGTTTACTTTGGCTTTTAAATCTAACATACACAAGATCAGAGAGAAGTACCCAGGGATCAGGACAGGGGATGACATACTTTTGGGTATTTCTTCTGTAGCGGTCTTTATCTCATGCGTGATACCAAAGAGTGAGGCCTGGCAAAAAAATATTTCCTTTGTAGTGGCACAACATGGAAGTGACCAGAATCCATCTTAGCGAGTTGCTACCTGCAAGTTATTGATTTAATTTTTCTGTGTTTGTTAGCCAAATGTCACTCGGGATGTTAATTCAAAATGTTCCCCTTAGGACTGAACTTGGAGGCCTGAAAAAAAAATCCTTCACCATGCCCTGCCTTCCTTCAGAGATACAGTCATGTGTGGATGTGACCCATCCTTAAACCCATCCTTAAAATGTGATGGGGAAATGAATAGTGTATTTTTTTCCCCCGGGCATATAACTTTCTTAACTTACAGTTTCAATGCTCTATATGAATGTAAAAGGTGTCTCAGGATTTGAGCAATTTAAGTGAGTGCTTCAATGTTTCTTTCTGATGCTAATACATTTATTTGAGGATTAGTCCTCTAAGCATTTCTACGTTTGGATAACTAAGAACATGTTTGCCTGGTGTTGTCAGCTTCAGTAAGTAGTTCATTACAGCATGAATCTATATCAAATCCAGACATTTGGTTCAACATCTGTCATGAAGTGCATGTCATTAAAATCTTATTTTGCGAGAGAAAATATAACTAGGATGTGTTTATGTATGACACTGATCGCTGCTCAGAAAGAAAGGGGAAGAGAATGAATTAATAAATACTTACCTCACTTTGAACTATTATATTATCAAGATTCTTTTCCAGGTGAAGTGTATTGTAGGAGAAACAAGACTTAAAAAGTAGTGTTGGCTGAACAACTTCTAGTAAAAGGCAGGAGATCAGTGTGCCATGACAGTGAATGTGGTGCTGGGGAGTGTGGAGGGTGCTGTCCTGAGCACTGTGAGTTGGAAAGGCACCATCTGGCAGAGAGTGCACGGAGCTTGCAAGAGCAACCGCAAGTAACGTGGAAAAACACCTGTGAACTTCGTGACTTGGCCTGTGATGGGAGGGTCACACCGCATGCAAAACAAGCAACAAAAGGAGTGTAAAAGCATATCCTGAGAGACTCTGAACTGATCCAGGATCTGGACACAACATTCANAACTGCTGGGAGAGCAGTTACCTGATGCCAAGAGGAGACTTTCCTCCTGCTTTGCCACCCATGGAAAGCTAATAAAGCTGTGGGTAGAACAACCTCAGTCACGGTCATTTTCTTCGCGAGGTGCATCCTAGTTGCTCCAGGTTTTAAGATTCAAGGTGTACTTCAGACGGGTATTTCGACTGCGAGAGCTGGCTTCCGATTCCCAGCTAACTCCTGAAGTTATGCAATCAGCTGGCAGCTACACCTAGTGCATGGCACCACTCTTCTCTCGCATGGGG
>WEIU01003279.1:108762-120632 GCA_013389925.1 Aegithalos caudatus
CGCTCGGCCCTTTGTTGGCCGAGAGCGGCGGCGGCTCCGCGGGAGGGGCGGCGGAGAGGGCTCCCCTCGGCCCCCCCCTCCCTACTCTACTTCCTCGCCCCCGCCGAGCAGCGCTTCGGCCGGTGTCTGCCCGGGGTAACTTTGTTTCCCGATGTCTGCCCGGGTGGGTGCATGTGGCCTTGGCCCGGGAAGGCAACTTCGTTAGCTCTGGCGGAGCTCCGCCGTCCTTTCGTCCGCCGCCCTCGGGAGCCCTTGAGAGCCCCCGGCTCCCAACGGGGTGCAGCGGCAGGGCGCTCGCAGCGGTGCCCGGGACGAGCGGCCGGGGCAGAGACGTGTTGAATGTCCCGTGTCAGGGAGGTGACAAGGGGCTGCCCCCGCTCTGCTGCACGCCGCAGGACCGTGTGCCGCTGTCGCGGTGGTGGGGGGACAGGTGAACTCTCTGCTCGGACCGAGCCGTGTGGAAATTAAGTCTTTGAGTGAATATTGTACAGCGAAAGGGTTTTGTTCCTCCAGCCTTCTGTACCTGTGCTTTTTTGCGAGAGAGATTTGGTATCAGAGCTGCAGGAGTGCTTAACAGCATTCATAAATGCAAAATTTGGGTAGTTTTTCTTTTTTCCTTTTTTTTTTAAACATGCATGTTGTTCTGCAGTTAGCAGTTTGGGACATATGGCCTAATGAGGTATACAGGTGTTGCTCTAGCCCTACTGATGAGGACTTCATTTTCATCTAGAGAAAGCTATATGATGAAATCTAAATTTTATAATTAGTTCACTTCCTAAATTCTCTTGTAGTTGGATTTATGTTGCTTTGGGTTTTAAAGAGGAAGTGGAGAAGCAGCATAACTTCTTCAGTTACAGCTTTGAGACATCCTTCAGTCTGGATCTGTATCACACTGTTCATAATTCAATCTAAAATGGGACTCGGGCTGAAAAGAAAAAAGTTACTTAAAGCATAACTTGTTATACTAAAATGTATTGTTAATTACCCATATTTTTACTGAAGGCCACGTAAGATCTCTGATGTGGAAACAGTGAAACAAGCTTAAGTTACCCAGAGGTTGTTCTTGTGTTCTTGAAAGGGTGCAGCGGGCTTTAATAATTTAAAGCTTTCTTACGTAATGCATTCAATTTCGATGTTGAAGGAAATTTTAGCTCAATTTGAGCTTTGAACTTTTTCCCTTTTAATGCCTTCCATCAATCAACAGCTTTCCCTTAATCTGAGGCATGAAATTAAGGTCTCAAAGCTTAAAAGCTTGTGTGAAAACAAGGCAACAGACTTCCATACAAAACCTTATGGGTGGAAATGGTGTTGTACTACCTTTTGTTTAAAAAAAGACATTTTCTCTGTTCAGTGGAATCGGGAGGAATACAGGTCTCCTGATCCATAACTCATCCAGAGGCTGTGGTATGGCTAAGGCAGTTAACTTGCCTGAGCATTACGGTCTAAGTTGATGAAGTAGTTCAAGGTATGATTTGTCTGCTGGCACTTGGGGTCCTTACTGTGGGTTGACACAAGTTGGGCGTTTTCTGATTACGTCTGCTGGGGCTGTTCTGCAATGTGCTGATGTTACTGTGTGGCTGAGTCGTCTTGCAAAATGGTTTATACAGGGGTCAGGCATGCAATGAATCCCAGCAGCTAGCTGAAGAGTAGAACAGCATTAAGTTTTAGGACAGAGTCTGAAAATAAGCTTTCTGGTTTTCACTGTGTAGGCCATAGTCTTTAGTCTTCTGAAGTTCTGGGGAAGTCACCACTTGGAAATTATTGTATTCAGACAAATGCTTCTAACTGCAAATAATGATAGCTATATGATTAATATGGTGGAATGAATTCAGAAGTACAAATAAAGATCTTTCTGTTTTCATAATGCTTGTTAAATTATTATCTGAGCTCTTAATTTTAGTTTCCTTCAGTTAGTTTTTAAGCATATTCTTCTACCAAAGATAGCAAAACAAATTATTGCTGTAACAGGCTGTAAGAGGCATGAACATATCTCTGGGTAGTGTTTTGGATAGAGGGCAAGAAAAACTGAAAGTGCCATTCAGCACCTACACTGCAGAGAATATGATATCACTTTTTTGAAGTTGGGATTTTACACAAGTTTTATCATTACTTGCAAGTTGTGGCTAGGGACTTGATAAAGTAGTTTGTCTGTTTTCTTGAGTGCATCACTTTGTTTGACAAGACCTGTTGTTTGCACTGGAAGTTTTTCTTAACAAGGATGGATGAAATGTATGTAACAGTTTTCCTGAAAACTTGATACCTGGTGCTGTTACTTTAAAACAGTGAAACTTAATGAGTGCCTTTGTGAGAAGAATGTTAGTGAAGGTCACGAACTATTGTGGTTTTAAAAACTGTACTTATGTCCCAGATATTTTAAGTCATAAGCCTTTTTGTGTCTTGAGCTAAAAGAGTTCAGAGATGAGTCAGGTGTATTGTTTGAAGGGATTATCTGAATTACAGACTAAGAAGCTGACATTTACACTGTTATGTATTATGCTTTTTTTCCTTTGGCAAGTTTTATTGGACAGGAAAAAAAACTACCAGTGAGCATTACAGCCCTCTTGCTCATATCCTTAAAAATCTGTTATTGTCTCTTGCACATCATAGCCTTGCTCCTTTTTCCCTTGAACCTCTGCATCTTGCAGAACCAGGAGTTGTGATTGCTCTTCTGATGAAGTTCTAATTTCTGGTGAAGTTTTTGTTTTAAAAACTGTGTTTTCCATGGAGGAAGAGTTATAATATCACAAAAGAAGTGACTTTTTCAGCAAAATGTTGCTTTTGCGAGGCTGAGACTATCTGTCTTTTTTAAACTTGTAAAGCTAAGATATATATTTTAAATCAAGTATTAATAATGTGAAATTGTTAACTGTAATAAGTTGTGAGCTTGAGGTTTTTTGGAGCACCTCACAAGTTTTAACTTCTTCACTGCTGCTTGTTAGCATCCTTTGGAAGACGATGTCTCAACTCACAATTTCCAACTAAAACTTCTTTGGCCAAAGGTGGTGTTCTGTGCTAAGCTGTCTGGTTGAAGTAGTGATGCAAGATGGTAAACAAATGTTACAAAGTGATTCATAGGGTTTTATGTAACTAAAAAAACCAGTCTTTCTGCAATTTTCTTTCTTCAGAAAGACAGCAGATACAAAAAAAGACTGTTTCAATAGGTAACAGTCTGGTTTTGATACAGACTTCTAGAAGTGGCTAGAGTGTACTTAATTCTCTGCTCACATTTTGTACATAGTGTTAATATCTGGGCTCCTGGGAGCTAGCTAATTTTAAGTCTTTTGTCAAGCTGCATAATTTGAGGCTCTTTAATTTGTGCTGCCAGCTTGCTTTACCGTCACTGGGGGCTTTCCAGGCTGCAACATTCATGCAAGGGAGACTTGGTAAAGGAAAGGCAAAACTGTCAAATGCAGAGTCTGAGCAATTACACAAGTAATGGTATTCAACACAGTAAGTTAATCTTGTGGTATAGATATGAGAAATATGCTGTTGATAACTTGTATGACATGATAATGTCATAATGCACGCACCCCCACTTTCACAACGGTGTTGTCTCACTGCTTCTTTTGGGGTAGTCATTCTTAAAAAGCAAGAATGACCATGTAGAATGGTAATGGTGCAGTGACAAAATGCAATGCATGAGGAGCTGCACTGCTATGTTGACCCAATTTCTGCTCTTGGCTATGTCCCTGATTGTCTCTATGACTTTCAGTGCATTTGCTTAGCTGTTTGTACTGTCATTTCCCCAACCTTGTATCGCTTAAACAGACATGAACTTTCACTAGTTGATGGGGGAGCATCATGCTAGTGGTTCCATCCAAAAACTGTTGTAATAATAATTAAAAATAAAAATAGTTCTCTACTATTGGCAGACTTGGTTGAAAATGTTTTTCACTCTTCAGTAGTTTTGAACATGCATTTTGTGATAGTAGATTTAAATGGTGTTTATCAAATTCATTTTACCTGAAAGATTACTGGCTCTGGTAGATTATCCTACATCAGAGTTGTAAATTTCTTATCCCATTCTTTTATCAATCCATACTAGGAATGTATGTATTAATTAAAGTGAACATGGGGATCTGACTGGTTTCTGTCTGAGTTTTTACTATTACTGTAACATTTCTTTGAGAAGAACAGAGACTACTTGGACAAAAAAGACTACTTGGACAAAAAGCAAAAAAATTCTATCTTCAAGAGGACAGCAGTATGGGTTTTTTGTTTGGTTTGGTGGGGGTTTTTTTTTGGTGGGTTTTTTTGTTTGTTTTTGGGTTGGTTTTTTTTTTGTTTGTTTGTTTGTATAGGTTTTTAATCCTATCTATATTGTCGGATATAAGTGAAAACACTTACAGAAATGAAGTGATTTAACTATAGCTGGACACTGACATCTCCTCACACTGATGTTAAATCTCATCTATGATGCATTCATGTAGTTTATGTTCTTTATGCACAAATAACTGGAGAATGAGACATGGGCAAAGATATTCCAATTCCATATTCTCACCTCCTGGTATGGATTTTTGCTGAAAATGCTGAATTAGTTTACCTGTTAGTAAAACATGGAATTTCTACTGTTACCTGCTTGAGTTGGAAAGGATGAAGAGCTGTTAAGTGACCGGAGTAGGAAGGGGCTTGAAGCATTTTTAACGAGTTTTGGGGTTTTTTTAAATGTGTCCACTAGAGAGCAGTAAAAACCTGCATTCCTAGAGGCTTTGCTATTCAACCGATTAGACATTGTTTTCCCCTCTTATGGGAGGGGGGAGAGTAGCTTCAGAAGGAAGTAGTGATTTATTTGTGCCAAAGAAATCATTCTCTTGTGTGTGACCGTGAATTGCGTCTTGGTAGGAGAGAAGATACTGGCATCAAACCTGAAGAACAGTGTAAATTGTATCAAATTGCAGTAATTGTGAATTCTGTAGCAAAAGAGAGGTGGAAACAAAGTGAATGAGGAAGATAGGGCACAAAATGCTTTATTTAGTCACGGTTGGAACAGTGTCTCTTCAGCTTCTCAAGACCAGGAAGATGAATAAGTGTAACAACATCAACCCAAATGTAATTTTTCACTTCAAGTAACTTGGCCTCTGCACAGTGAGTCAATGTAAATATTTCTCACTGAATATGTGTCTCTTGATGTAGGCATTCAGATGCACGTGCAGTTGGGATGAGCCACAATTACCGTTTAAATAGAAAGAAATAATGGATGAAGTGAGAAAAAGTTGTCCTCAATTTAAAAGTTGAAAGAAATAGTGTATGTAAATATTTTAGGAAATTTTTTGATGGTTTGTATAGATTAAAAAATAACTTTTTCAGGCATAAATTACCAAAGGGACAGCAACATGAAAATAAATGTTAAATTTTCTTTTAGTTTAACTCTGAATAATCAGACTTTTCTTACTTCACTGATGAGGCGGGGAAAGGTGCAAAAAGTGATGCTGTTAAGGCTTACCTTCCTGAATGCCAGTTCTCATTTCATCTATTTTCTAATTTCTTTTTAAATAATCTTCATAATAAAAAAATAGGTTTTTAATCCTATTTGTAGGATTTTCTTTCTCCCTTTTTTTCTGACTGGTCTGTGTGCTGGTGAATCTCTCTGAAACAGGGTTATTTTTCTATAGTGGTTCCTAAGAATTTGATCAAATCTCTTCAGTAACAGTAGAAGATTATTGGCAATGATTTGGTTTGATTCAAAGTCTTGAAGGTAGGGGGTGTTTTAAGATAATATTTCTCAGGATTCAAACTTTGAGATGACACACATAGATATTTGAGATCAGATTGCCACTTAAGGCCATGCTATCCAGTGACAGAGAGGGGTGTAAAATCCAAGGCAATCCATGTGGTTATATTAAAATCTTGAATTTAAGTGAAATGCTAGATTTCAGATTTGGGGAACCTTTTGATTGCCACCTGTTAATCCTCATCCTTTTGGTGTGAGTTTTTGTATGTAACCTTGAAAGAGGCTATTTTTATGGCTCAGGACAATTTTTGTGTTTCGATCATAAATTAAGATTTTAAATTTGTCTAAGTTTCTGTATTTTAATATTTCTGTGTGCACGTACACAAGTTCTAGGCCAGCTTTGACTCCACAGTTGAACAAGTGGACTCAAGATGTATTGATATTAATGTTGCTCCTGCACCATTTTCTGTGTGGCTTTGGTGCTGTAAATGCAGGAAGGACTGAAGAAAGAAATTAGAAGTAGTAGTCTTCTTCCTCCAAGAACTTCTGCAATGTAGAGAATGAAACCTGATCATCTTAGGAGTGATTAGCCTGTCATTCCTGCTTCCCTCCCCATGCCCTCTCCTTTACTGCTGCAATTGATAGCTTTGGTAAATCACCACCTTGAGTAATGTGAGACAGTGTTTTCCTGTGGCTTCATAAATAAGAAGGCTAAACCACATTGTGATTTTGTGAAAGGATCATGCAGGGTTTGTTTTTAATGCATATTTTGGGATGTAATGGAAACCATCAAATAATGCATTAATCTTGGGTAACCAACAGCATCCGATTTCTTACTTACTCAAGCTATACCTGTGGTTATTGTCAAAAAAAAAAATAGCACTATTTGTATTTGATTTGAAAACAGCAGACTTGCATGCAGTGTTGTTTTAAAAGTCTAGATCTTTTGTAGGAGGAACTATAGCCATGCTTCTTTATTTGGAGGAACAGCTAGAATTTTAGCCTTTGTCTTTTAATACATTATTGCATAAGGAGAGATGACTTCAGATCTAAATTTGATTTTCTTCTCCTCATCTCCCAATTTTTTTGTCCCACTAAAGAGCCTTGTAGTTTTGCTTTTTTAGTGTTGCTTTTCTGTGTTTATGCAACAAAAAAGGCCTCCTAGCATTTTGAATTTGTATTTCTTTAGTCATTCAAATTGTTTCTCAACTCGGAACATGTACCAATACTAACATTAATTTTTTTCTCCATACAGAATTAGAGTGTTACTGCCAGCTATGTACAAAAGACAACTTTACGTGTGTGACAGATGGAGTATGTTTTGCCTCAGTAACACGAACTGCAGACAAAATAATGCGCAATAGTATGTGTATAGCAGAAATTGATCTGATTCCCCGAGACAGGCCATTTGTCTGTTCCCCTTCCACCAGAGATGGAGTCCATACTGTGTTTCATTGCTGTAACACACCTCTCTGCAATAAAGTAGAACTTCCAATTCCAACACCAGGTAAGGGGGTTGGAATTTTTGCTCTTCTCCTTGTTTGTTTTTTTTGTTGTTGTTTTTTTGTTGTTGTTGTTGTTTTGTTTTGTTTTGTTGGTTTTTTGTGGGGTTTTTTTGGTGGTTTTTTTTTTTGTTTTTTGTTTGTTTGTTTNACAAAATTCTGTAGGAGTGGAAGCTGTAGGTAAATTTGAAAGCCTAAAGTACACCTTAGATTCTGTAAAGCCAGTTTCATGATATTTGAACAAGAGTTGTAATCTTCTGGATAGGGATGTTAGGGACAGTTTTGAAGACTTAAATGAAAAGTGTAAATAAGCACATTACTTTTTGTCCTTTGTAGTACTTATTTTGCTACTCAAAAAAGTTACTTGCAAAAGTTTTTAACAAATGGGTTAAAATAATTTGAATATTGCTGTGGTATACTATAAGTTTAGCAGAATAAAAGGAAGTTAATGGTTTTACCATTTTCTTTTATTTTAACTCTCAGGCCCCACTCCAGGAAAACCGGCTTCTAACCTCGGACCTGTGGAGCTGGCTGCTGTCATTGCTGGACCTGTCTGCTTTGTCTGCATTTCACTGATGTTGATTCTATACCTTTGTCATAACCGTACTGTAATTCATCATCGTGTGCCAAGTGAAGAAGACCCTTCATTGGATCGTCCCTTTATATCAGAAGGAACCACTTTAAAGGATTTAATTTATGATATGACAACTTCAGGTTCTGGGTCAGGTAATGGGGCACTTCTTGTAGCAGTTACTCTGTGCTTAAGAGCCTTGTAAAACATCTATTTATTTTTTTTTTATATTGTCGGATCTACTTAAACTTAGAAAAACAACTTCCATGTACATTCAGTCAACATCAGTGAAGATTCATTGGATGGAAATTGGTGAAATAAAAGAAATACTGAATTGTTGCTGCTGTTCTGTATCATACTCAAAGGAGTCTGATTTACATAAATTATATGATGCAGGGAATATCACAGTCATCCATTGTAAATATTTTGTGTTCACTAAGGCTGTTGTTTACCTTTCTGTTCTGTACAGCCTATCTAAACAACCATCTCATGTTTTCTAGATAATTTTGTGGAGGGTATTTTTTAGCTTTAAATTTAAACTTAATTTATGGATGTAGCTATTGGTATATGAAGAATATTCTGAGTTAATATTTTAGCCAGTTCTTTCCTTACAGAAGATATTTTTCAGTTGCAAATAACCATTTCTGTAATAGAGTGGATGCAGTATGCAGACCGTGTCTGATGAATATCTGTCCCTTTGTGGTTTTTTGTGTTAATTCTGACTTGAAGAGGTGTTGCTCTGGGAAGATGAGGCATTAGTCTGTTCACTGCATAATATAGTCTCTGCTATTGTAAATCAGACCATTAATTGCTTATAGGATTATGGTGGTCTGTGTCATAGAAATGTAGTTTAATAGGTGTTGTTAGGGGATGATGTGCCAGGTAAATCATTGCGTAAATTAATTGATCTTTGGTCCATTAAGGAGGGAGATATCCAATTGTGTACTGCGAACTTTTACCAACCTTCTACTATATGAAATTTAATAATTTAATACTGAAATTTATTCCTACTACTTGCAAACATGTGTTGAAACATCCATGCCCTTTAAGAACACTTTCTACAGAGAAATACTGGTGTTTGATTCTCAATTGCTGTAACTTTTATTTTTTTTCCAGAACTGGAAAAAATCAAAGCAACAAAACCCAAACATCTAGGTTGTGTTTCTTTTCCAAGGGCAGTAACTAGTAAAACTGTTTAGAGCCCGTTGCTTTGTCAAATAAAATTAATGTAAATTGCTGAACGTGTTTAAAATCTAGGCCAAAAATTAATTTTAGTCATATCCTCCCTAAAGAAGGTGAACTTGCACTAGGTGTGTAGGTCATTATGTTTCAGCTGAGAAAGCTTTTGTGTGTCCAGTAAGATTTTATCCTTATAAGGGTAAGTTGTTCTCTGGTTAGAACTGGAGTTTTAGTGACTTGTGTTCATATCAATTTTCTCATTTACTAACAGAAGTAACTGTCACATAATGAAGTGATCAATGGAACTTGCAATATATTGGGCTAGAACCTGATAAATACAAGTGCTGGACTTAGGCCTCCAACTATGTTTGTTCTAGAAAGAGTATGCAGTAGAAAGATACTATGGAGAAGTCAGAGATTCACATATCTTGGAATGCAGAAAGATTTAATATATATATAATTGTTACACTATTAAAAGTGTAAAACTCTATGTAATGTCTGCAGACTTTTCCTAAGGAAGGCTAAAAAAAATTTCTAACTAAAATTCAAAATTAGTTGTCAATTGGTCTTTTCATTCATTTTCAGGAATACTCCTTCATTTTTCTTCTGGCCTTCTTACATATTGATTCTGAACCTCTCTTTTTGTTTGAAACTGGGGAAATACTCCTTCAAAATAAGTTCTTGAAAGGCAGAGAATCCAAGTTAGAAGAAACTTACGACTCTTCCTCTGGAGTACATGGCTAGAAACTACTTACTCTTCCCTTGCTTATTTGCAAATTACTCTTTAAGTAAAAGGAGCATGCTAGGGAATTGCTAAGCTTTCACAGCTGAATTCAGGGCACTCAGGCTGGTCTAGACTCCCAGAGCACCTGACCTACTATGGTATTTGAGCATTGGCTACTGGCGAATGCATCCAAGGAACAAAACCAACAAATGTGGTTGAATTTGACTTATCCCTAAGGAGGCCTCTTCACTAATTTGGTTTTATGCTTGAAAGGCTGTAAAACAAGGCTGACTGTTTCCTTAAAAGGGATCTTTTACCTTCAGCTGCAGTGAGTTCCATGTTGTTTATAAGTATTAGCCTTATTTAGTGTTCTCTACTTCACTTTGATTATGACTGTGAAATAGGAGATGCTTCAGGTACTTACTTTCTGTACTGTTGGCAGTGTGTGTATTTGCAATGACTTGTGTCACTTTGTCTCAAAATTAGTCAATCAATGACTACAAATTCACAGTGGCCTAACACTTGAATTGATAACATTCATGTGTCCTGAAGTATGCCTACAGCATTTGAATCTCATTGAAATGAGATTGTACCGGACTTCGGGTACAGCACATATGAAGTTGAGAAGACTGTACTTCTGTGGAATAAACTGGGAGTAGAGAAAAGGCTCTCCAAAGGGGGAAGAGTCAGAGCTGCTGGTTAAAACAATGCTTAACCCTGTCAGAAACTGAACTGTCTGAAAGGAAGTGTTTGGACAAAAGGTTGCCAAAACAATGGAAATGTACAGAACAGGCAAAATAATCCAGACCCAAGAGTCACAGCTAAAGAAGTGTTTAGGTTGATGACCCAAAAGCCATGTTCTGCTCTTAAATTTATGCTGAGAGATCAGAAGGGCTCATAGTAAAATAAAAAGGATTCTACCAATTTTGTTAATTCAGTGTTCTCTGATGAGAAGTGTATAAAACAGAAATAATCAGAACTCTAAAAATGACCTTCCTCTTCAGACCAAAAGGAAGTAGGATTTGTTTGCTGCAGTGATGCATAGTAAGCTGCTATTAATTATTCTATCTTACGTTAGTGTTGCCATGTTCCATGACGAACAAGACCTGAAATGAGGAGATACTCCATGAAAGGAATTAATGAAACATCTAAAATAGATCTTTCTGGTGAAGCTACAGCTTCTAAGAGAAGGATTTCAAAGTCTCCTGGAACTGAGAATGATTTTCAGATCATGATGCAGATCTCTAAATATCAACTCCATATTGTATAGACAGATGGGGACGCCCATCTGTTACTGTCTTAACTCACAAATGATGAAGTCACTTAGTTACAAGGGAGTAGGAAGAATTGCCTACAGCAAGGGAGAAGAAATCTAAAGGGTCACAGAAATCAATGCAAAGCTGAGTCAGTTGAAGTGAATGTAAAACTCCTTAAAAACTATTTTGCAATTCATACCAGCTTGAAGGAAATAAGATTTTTCACAGTTCATGGAATGTTGGAGTTTTTTTATTACTCATCAGAGGAAGTCTTCTGAGCAGAGACTTATGAACAAGAAAAATTCTAGCAGCTGCTCTTGTTGGCTACAAAGAGTTCTAGTGCTCTAGAATTTAATTCCTGAGTTATTCAATTTAGTTACAAATGCCTTATGCACTGGAAAGTCACTAAACTAATCAGAGTACACTTAAGGTATGGAAAAGAAAACGAACTTTCTTTTTTTTGTTAGACTTTCAGAAGGCTTGAGGATACTTTGAGATAAGAAAATTATGAAGGTTTCAGGAATAAATCAGATGACCATGGCTAAATACAAGGTGTTGAACATGGCTGTTTGACAGCTGCTGTTGAATTTAATAAGGGCTCAAATGTTCTTATTCTCCTGTTTGGCAAACTGGTTGTCATCTTTCTTCATGCACAGTTAAAAGAAGGTGTATCCAAGAGCTTGGAGTACAGTTGTGCCCAATGAAAGGCTGAGGCTGTAGCTGTCTCCTGTGAGATGCTTTCCAGCCAGTCTGGTTTACAGTACAGCAACTGCTCAAGTTCCTGGTGATACAGGGCTGTGTTTCTTCTATAGCNTGTGTTTCTTCTATAGCAAAATAAAGAAATTGCTTAGTTGCAACAGAAAGTCTGTAATGAATTGCTATGAATACAAGATAGATTCCAATCTTCTGGAAGGAGCAGTAATAAGAGAAAGATTAGTTTCAGACAAACACAAGCAAGTTCAATCTT